>APFE030936883.1:0-34080 GCA_000404065.3 Pinus taeda | reverse complement strand
AATGCTTTTTTTTATTCCAACATGTGAAAATAAAAATTAATAAGTTTTATTTGATTGGGTGTATTTTTTTATTATTAGTGGTAAGATTTTATTTTTTCATTTTTTTAGTAAATGCTCTGAGTGTTAACAATGTCTTTAAAATTTTCAAATCAAAAACTTTCTCTAGCATCATTTTAGAGGCGGTAGTTGTTTTTACATTGGAGTTGATAGGTAGTATGAGTTGAAAAATAGTATGTTTAACTTAGAGTTGATAGGTGGTATTTCTAGAGATTGCTTTATAGTGTAGAGTCAAATTCAATTTCAAAGTATATGAAAGAATGGACGGCTTCAATAATTTAGTGGTTGCTTCCCTTGTAAAAGCTCATATTTATATAGAGCTCTCTAGAAAGTACATAACAATTTTAGGATTTATAGGGAGGTTTTGCTCATTATAGTTGTAGAATGACAACTAAAGTTTACAAACAAAATTTTCTTATTATAATGGTGGAATGGTAAATCAAAATGAATTTTGGAGAACTAAAAATGCAGATTTATCAAATATTATTTACTATCAAAACACCGCAATAAAAAAACTTTATATAAAATTCAATATTAGATATAAAATTCAATAATATTTATGATTATGGCATACTCTTTGTAATTATGACTTATAAAAAAATTACATTCTTATTATAAAATTTAATGCTTTTGTGTAAACACTAATAATAATAATATTACAAATACATGGATAATAAATTACAAAACTAAATTATAATTTTCAAGTGAACAACAAACCAAAAACTCCATTAAACAAATAGCTCTTACCATTAAACAAATAGCTCTTACCATTAAATAAATAGCTCTTAATCTGCATGTCTTATTTAAAGGTTAAGTTAGTTTTTAAATGCACTATATAGTAGTTTTATTATGAACTCAGTTTATGAAGCAATATTATTTAGACATAGTTATATTACTATTTCTCTAAAACAACTTTTAAAAACCTTACTTCAATTTTTGTGAAATTAGTTACGATATAAGGTTGGAAGGATGTTGAGCTGAAAAGATGAAACTAATTTAAAACTTTCCACCTTTCATTTGTCTCTTTCTTTCCATTTTTCCTTTTACTTTTCATTTTTCAAACAACATTTAAAAACCTTACTTAATACTTCTGAAATTAATTACCATTTAAAACTACTTCTGAAATTAATTACCATTTAAAACTAGAAGCCTCAAATTAATTATTTAAATTTTTTTTTGCTTTTAACCTTTCATTTGTCTCTTTCTTTACTTTTTTGCTTTTACTTTTCATTTGTGAAACATCTTTTGAAAACCTTGTTTCAATAATTTTGAGATTAATTACCATGTAAAGCTGGAAGCATGAAATTAAGCATTTAAAATTTTCATTTTCGCTTTTAACTTTTCATTGGTCTCTTTCTTTCCATTTTGCCTTTGACTTTCATGTGTCTCTTTCAATCGTGTTTGGAACCCAATCTTCGGCCTGAAGTTTGGAACCGAATCTTCGACATGAAAAAGGAGGATTCCATCCATCCACTGGGTCAACGCATAAACATGTGGTGAGGAATAGTTTGCGTTGCCGCCATAGCCGCAGCTCAATACAAATAACTGGACAACCTGCATATTCAAACCCACTCCAAACACAGTATTCTCACTGGACGCCGTGATGGATTGCAAGCAGGAGTTGAATGAATCTCCAAGGTGCGTACTTCACCTCTGCGTGAATGACTGCGCATATGTTTTTAATATTAGCATTGTTTTTACGTTGATAAGCATATTCATCTTTTTTATTTCCGCGAAATTTTCAGATATTGAAGCTCATAAAATTTATGAACCTATAAAATTATGCTAGCATGAAGGAATCTGTGAAAGTTGAGATGGAGAACCTACTTAAAATTCAATTTAATACAGTAGACTAATAGCGTTCATTAATCAATGTCTTTTCTAATTGATTTCCCTCTTGCATTTCATTTTCTATTTTTTGGTTTCTCACGTAATTCTGAATTTTTTCATGTATTTTTTTTTATATTATATATATATTTTTGTTAAAAATCTATCTTATTTAGTTATCAAATCAAATAATGTAATAATTCATGATTATTAAAAAACTGTTATCCATAATGAAAGTTGATTCATTAATATTATTCAAGAAAAATTAAGCCACCTATAATTACCCTACTACTAATCTATAATAAAAAAACAGACTTTCCCTCCTGCCAAATACATTTATATTTAAGTCGTAAACCGTTAACATATTTTCTTATATACAAAAATTACCAGCTATAATGAACAAAAACCGTTTTTTCCCGTATATATTTCTGTGATTATGCAAAGCTGAAAAGGATCCAATAAGGTTTAAGGTCTAACAGCTCATATTTCGAACATAATAGAGTTATACGTATGGAATCTCTTGATTTTCTTTTGGGTAGTCTTAGTCTGTGTTGATGGTCTCTTAGTATATAATAAATTTTATGAATACAGCACTCTGATTAGAAATGTCCGTTGTCACTGCATTGCTTATTCATATTTATGAAAGCTGCCAGCTACCGCAGAACCGTGCCAAACATTTGCAATTTTGCAGTATGTTTTCTAATTAGTTAGCAGTAAAATTACAAAATGTTTGCAGTCCTGATATGAATCCATGCGTTTTTAGCTAGAGATCTTGTAAGAATTGCTCGTTTAGTTTTGGTGACTTGTGCAAGAAATAATCAGCTAATAAGGTAACCGATAGTAGAATAAGCTGAACAAAGTTGCTGATGGTAAACTTATTTCCAGTTTTATTCCTAGTTTTCACTCTTTTACATTCCTGAATTAAATTTTCTGAACGTGGTGGAGTGGTCATTTGAAACGTGTTTCCATCAGAAAAATTTAATCAACGACCTAGTGTAACATTTCGCACACTAAACACAGTTCTTATCATAAACATTTCATCAACAAAATAATCTGGAATCTATGTTGACTATCACATTTTTCACTAACGGTATCTGTTATCTTTTGTTGAACTTATGTTGATGGCATATTCTTGTATGGAAATATAACAGGAGAAAAAGTCAAATAATTAACCTCTCTTAATTGTTTAGGATATTCTCAAAAGCTGAAATAAAGGTAAAGATTCCTATTATATTTTGTCCATATAACAGGAGAAAAGTCAAATAATTAACCTCAGATAATTAACCTCTCTTAATTGTTTAGGATATTCTCAAAAGCTGAAATAAAGGTAAAGATTCCTATTATATTTTGTCCATATAACAGGAGAAAAAGTCAAATAATTAACCTCTCTTAATTGTTTAGGATATTCTCAAAATCTGAAATAAAGGTAAAGATTCCTATTATATTTTGTCCAGACTAACATTGAAAGAAGAAAAAATTCCTTCGATTGATCTCGTCGTCTAAATTGATTTTATATTATTTCATTGTACAAGTTAATTATTGAATGTATATATAAGGGTTTTCAGAAGCTCTCGCTAAGTCTTTTGAGATTTTGGGCTACTTCTGGTTGGAGGTGTTAGCAGGTTGTTTGGCTCTGCTTCATGCTGGTTTTAGCAGTACTTAGAATTAGTTTCAGGGATGCCGTTTACAAAAAAATAGCTTTTGGAGTGAGGTAACCAGGTTGTTTTTATAAGCAAACCCAAGTTTCGAATAGAACCGATCTATAGTCATCCTGCTGGTATCTCATTTCCAGTTATATATTTTATTTCGAGTAGGGTGCCTGTGACTATGTATATTTTAAATATATCAAGAGTATGCATATGAAAATATAAACAAAATTAATGAAAAAATAAGAGAAGGTTAATTTTTAATCTATGAACTGAATTCTCATTGGAATCTCATATTTTTATAGGAGCAATGAATACATTATTATATAGCCCACAAATTTGTAATTTCATTATAATCTGCTGTCCGTAATAATTTGCTGAATCATCACTTACTAATCTACTGTCCCTAATAACTTGTTGAATGATCAATCACTATATAATCTACTGTCCCTCATAATTTGCTTAATGATCACTGACTACATCTATAAATTTTCTGCCCTAATTCTATAACTCAGAACACAAAATTTGTTGACAAATTATGTTGGCTAATTTGTCAGCAATTACATAGCTTTATTTTAAGCATTATCCCCAACACTCACCCTTAATGCTTAATGAGGTGATTCCAAGCATATCCCTTAAGTATTAGAACTTAGCTTTAGGTAGTGCTTTGGGAAATATATCTCCAAGTTGTTCATTTGTTGTACAAAACTTTATTTGAATTTCTCCTTTTGCCACATAGTCTCTTATGAAATGATATTTTATATCAATGTGTTTGGTGCAATTATGAAACACTAGATTTTTAGTTATGGCAATGGTAGACAAGTTATCACATTAAATAGTTGTGGCATATTTTGGTTCTTGTTTTAGATCTAACAATACTTTCTTCAACCAAATTGCTTCACATGTTGTTGTTGCTGCTCCAATATACTTTGCCTCTGTAGAAGACAATGAAATGGTTGGTTGCTTCTTTGAACACCATAATACTGCACTTGATCCAAGGCTGAATACATAACCTGAAGTTCTTTTTCTATTATCAAAAGATCCATCCCAGTCACTATCTGGATAACCAACCAACTCAAAATTATTTGATAAAGCATATCAAATTCCATAATTTCTTGTTCCACAAACATACCTCAAAATTCTTTTTGCTACTCCAAAATGAATCTTACTTGGACTTCGCATGAATATGGAAATCAAGCCTAGTGCATGCATAATATTGGGCCTAGTGGTAGTAAGATATAGAAGACTTCCTACAAGACTCCTATAGGATTGAGCATCTATCTTTTCAGCTCCATTTTCTAAAAAACAAAATCATTTGTATTTGTTGGTGTGCTCTTGGGTTTACAATTTTCCATTTTTTAAGAAGATTTGAAACATATTTTTCTTGTGAAACAAAAATTCCATCATTCATGTGTGTCACTTCTATGCCAAGAAAATAACGGAGCAAACCCAAATCATTCATTTCAAATTCAGTCATCATAGCCTCCTTGAACTCTTCCACTAACAAATCACTTGAAGATGTGTATATCAAGTCATCTACAAATAAAAACGCAATTATTATATCATTACCATTTGACTTGATATATAATGTGTGTTCATTTTCACTTCTATTAAACCCCTTTTTCAAGAAATAAGTGTCAATTCTGTTGTACCATGCTCTTGGAGTTTGTTTAAGTCCATAAAGAGCCTTTTTCAGTTTGTATACTTTGTGTTCATTTTTTGCTTCTTCATATCTTTGGGGCTGGTGACCATATACATCTTCTTTCAACTCATCATTTAGAAAGGTTGATTTAACATCAAATTGATAAACTAACCATTTATATTTTGTTGTCAATGCCAAAACGATTCTGATTGTATCAAATCTTGCAACAGGAGCATATGTTTCATTGTAGTCAATACCTGATTGTTGAGCATATCCCTTTGCTACTTACCTTGCTTTGTGCCTTTGTATTGATCCATTGATGCATACTTGGTTTTATACAACTATTTCACTCCTATGACTTTTTTTTCAGTAGGAGGATCCACAAGCTCCCATGTTGCATTCTTTTTAATTGTTTCCATCTCTTCATCCATTGCTTTGCACCAAACCAACTCTTTTACTGCATCTTCAAAACATCTTGGTTCTGCTTCAATCTAAGACATCAAAGCAAAATTAGTATAACCATAAATTTCATTTAAATATTTTTTCCTTCTTGGAAGAGGACTTGGACTTGAAACATGACTTGAAGTAGCAGAAGATGATGGAGTGGATGTGGCCTCTGAAATATTTTGGTTACTGGATGGACTTGCAGAAACAAAATATTAATTTTCTTGTTCAACAATATTTGGATTTTGTTGTTGCACATCATGATCCCCCTGCCATTCTTATTTCTCATCCAATAACACATCATGACTAATCATTAAATTTTCAGTTTCTTGATTGTACAATCTATAACCTTTGGTTTCCTCACAATATTCAATTAAAATTCATTTCACACTTTTACATCAAGCTTTCTTCTCTTTTCAGTAGGAACATGAGCATAGGAAATGCAACCAAAGACTCTTAAATGATAAATATTGGGTTTTCTTCCACACCATGCTTCATAAGGGGTAATATTTTGCAAACTTCTTGTTGGGCATATATTAAGCAAATAAATAGATGTAGCTACAGGTTCAGCCCAAAAAATGTTTGGAAAGTTTTTGCCTTTCATCATGCTCTTAGCCATCTCAACAATTGTTCTATTCTTACGTTCAGCGATGCCATTCCATTGGGGAGTATAACTAGCTGTCAATTTCCTTTGAATGCCATTCATTTTACAATAAGAATCAAATTTATTAGAAGTGAATTCTCCCCCTCTATCTATGCGTAATGTTTTTAGACAATAACCATTTTGCTTTTCCACAAGAACTTTAAATTGTTGAAATATGACAAATGCATCATATTTTTCTTTAATGAAATATACCCATGTTCTTCTACTAAAATCATCTACAAAAATAATGAAATACTTATTTTTGTTGAGAGACAAAGTTTGCATAGGACCACATATATTTGCATGCAATAGTTCCAATGGTTTGATTGCTCTCCATGATTTTCCTATTGGAAATGAATCTCTATGTTGCTTACCAAGAATATACCCTTCACAGACTTTATCAGTAGAACCAATAACTGGTAACTCTTTGACCATTTTCTTGTTGTATAATAGTTCCAAGCCTTTCATATTCAAATGTCCATACATTATGTGCCATAGACATGAACTATCATCATAAGAAACATTTAATGTTGTACTTTCTTCACAAGGGAGATTGAAAGAAAAAATTCTATTTTGCAACATATTAGTCTTAGCAATAATTTACTGTGGTCAACTTTATCATAGATTATGCATTGCTTGTCCATGAAAACAATTAAATATCCCTTTTCAAGGAGCTGCCCCACACTCAAAAAATTATGTGCTAGACCAAGAACATATAAATCATCATTAATGTGCTTTGGCTTTCCTTGTTTTGTCTTCACGACAATTGTTTGCTTACCTTTAGCTTCAACTTGCTTTTCATCTCCCAATAGTACATTAGATTTTGTATATTCATCTATCTCTACAAAGCCATCTTTGTTCCCTGTCATGTGATTGTTGCACCCACTATCCATAAGCCACACCTCTTTGGAAACATTACTAGTTGAATCAGAAGCCAAGAATAAAGTGCCAACCTCTTCCTTTTCTTCAGAAATTAGCTTGTTGTGTTTGTTTTTTCCAACAATTTCTTTCATAATGGCCAAATCTTTTAGAAAAAAAACACTAAACTTGGGATTTATTAAATCTTTTACCTCCATCACTGTCATCATTATGTCATCATTACCTCTTCCTTTGTTGTATGCAGAAAAAAAATCTTCCTCAACCTCTGCCTCCTCTGTATGTTTGTCCTCTTCCTCTTCCTCTTCCAAAAGTGTTATGGCTTTCCTCATGAGAGGAACCATTTTTGTCATTGAAAATATTTCCTCTTGCTTGAAAAGCTTGCTTGATAGATTTTTCAGAAGATCTATTGATTCTTTTCTCATAAGATTGAAGAGACACCATTAGCTCATTCACAGACAACTCAGTTGGATCCTTATACTCCTCAATAGCAACAACAACACCATCAAATTTTTGAGGCAAACTTCTTAAAATACTCTCAACAATTTTTTGATATTTTAAATCTTCACCATAAGACCTAATTTCATTCACTATACCAATCACTTCAGTGAGAAAATCTTGAATAAATTCAGAGTTTTGCATGCACAGGGTTTCAAATTCTCTTCTTAGTGACTGCAACTTAACAGTTATTACCTTATCACTTCCTTCATATGCTTGTTGCAAAGCATGCCATGCCTCCTTTGATTTTGTTACTCCAACTAGTCTTGGAAAAATAGAATCATGCACTGCTTGTTGGATTAGGTAGAGAACTTTTGAATCTTTCTTACAATTTTCCTTTAGTTGGTTTTTTTGGTCTTGATTCGAATGGTCAAGTGTGTGAGCATCTAGTTCTGTATATACATTCTCTACGAAAACCCACAAATTTTGTGCAACAAACAATGTTTTCATCTTAATGCTCCAAAAACCAAACTTCTCACCTTTCAACATTGGTATTTGTGGCTCATAAATATTCATATTTTCCAAGGTTGAGCATATATGGCCCCAACTCATTTAATATCCATTGGCAAGCTGTATATTTGTTGCAGTGGTTGAAACCTTGTGATAAGACATTTTCACTTTAATTGTTAGTTTTTTTTATCCTTATCAAAAATAACAAATTTTTATATTTAATCTTAGCTAAAAATTTATATCTCTTTTTTATATTGAATAATTTTTTGAGTTAAGTTATGTGAACTTTAAGATGATTGTATGTTCATCTTTTGGTTTTGCCAAAATGGTCATTTACATATTTAAAGAGACCGCATCTAAAGTAGACCACACCAACTTTTAATATGACTAAATTTTTACACATAATAATGTGTTAATAATACACCCATTAAAATATTAAGTGTGTATAAAATATAAATTTTATTTTAATAATTAATATAAATTAATTTTAAAAAATATATATTTTTACAAATAAATATTAAAGTACCACAATTATATAAAAATATAGACACGCAGGATTATTTCAATAAGTTAAATATTACTATTATCAAGGCCTGGAGGTAATTTAGTACCTTGTAGATAACCCAATCTATTCTTATTGAAATCCTATAGAATGTGAATTACATTTCCATTTAAAAGCATATTAAGCTATTAATTTTACTAATTACTAAGTCATATCACATAAGTGTTTTAAATTTTATTTTAAAAATAAATAACATAATCTATAATTTTCCTTTCCTAATTCAATTTGATATTTTATAGTTTTAGTATGGAAAACAGTTTTAGTATAGAAAATAATTGAGTTTAGATTTGGAATTCAATAAGATAGAATACGAAATTATTTAAAGGTGATTTTACAAAATCATAATTTTATATTTTCTAAAATGTGATTAGTATCTATGTTTACCGGCGTAAATAATTATTTAAATGTGATTTTATATCTTCATAATTATAATTTTTTAAATTTGATTAGTATTTATGTTTACAGGCATAAATGTGCAGCATGTTTTAAACAATTTAACAAAATGGAGCATTTAGTGGAGCACATGAAAACATCATATCACTCTCAGCATGAGCCAACATGTGAAATATGCAAAAAGCATTGTAGGTTTTATGATTCCTTAAGGGAACACCTAATTGGTATGCGATTTCATATTCTTGTTAGTTTGGTTCATTAGTATGTTATTATCAACTTTTACAAATTCATAATTATTAATTTGCAATTGAATTTTGATATATTGTTATATTATGTGTATGAGCAGGTCCTTTGCCAAAAATTGATTGTGCTAAACAATTTAGTGAAAGAGGTTGTATCCTATGTCTTAAATTTTTCAATAATTCTCAAGAAGTCAATAAGCATCTATCAACATGTCAAATGTGGCAAACTCCATTAATTGTAAGTGTATTTTCTATTTTGAAAATTTCTTAGAGTTAGAATTTTATTTTCCATATTTAAAATATTATAAAATTGCAAATTTTCTCTTCAATTTTTTTTATTTTTTTTTTAATTATAAGCTCTAGACATGTTTAGACATTACCTAAGTTATAAGTCAATTTAGAATGTAAGTTCGAAAATAAAATAAAAAACCATTTTTATTTTATATATATATATTATTTTTTAAATGGTAATTAAACTATCTATTTAATAACCTTATTCCATTTAAAATTAGTATATTATTTGAGGAACCACATCAAAAAATTTAAAAATATTATATTATTTGATGGTTCACATTACACTTAGGCTATAAAATGTAACATGTAACTCTATGGAAGTCCTCAATCTTATGCATATTGATTTTCACTTATGACTTTGATTTTCTACATTGTAGATTTCAGGGGACTCACTTTCTTTGGTTAATAAGGGCATCTATGGAAACAAAGAGCACTTCAATGCAAACCCACAAATTCAAAGTTCCAACCAATCTAATAACTACCCCCAAGTATTTTCTGCAATTGCATTAGACTGCGAGATGGTTGGCAGTGGTCAGGATGGATCCCTTGACATTTGTGCACGAGTTTGCTTGGTTGATGAAGATGAAAAGTTGGTCTTCCACACTTATGTCAAGCCACAAATTCCAGTTACAGATTATAGGTCATATTATTCATTTACAACTTCCTTATTTAATTCTAACTTGGGCGCTTGCTAAACTTGTCTCATTCGAATTACTTTAGGTTGCATTGCATGACTTAAGCACCTAACTAGTTATGTTATATGCAGGCATGATGTCAGTGGCATCAAACCTGAGCATCTAATAGATGCATTGCCACTGAAGCAAGTGCAAGAGAAAATTAAGCAGGTCTTATACAATGGAGAAACAATATGGCGTGCTCGTTTAAATGGAGGAAGAGCAAAGGTTCTGGTAGGACATGGTTTGGATCATGACTTGCAATGCTTGGCAATGGAATATCCTGGTCATTTAATTAGGTAACTTGGTTATGTATGTGCATCTAATATTTCCCACCCATTATATGTATATGAGTATTCATAAAATATCAACTAACATAATCATGATTGTTTCAGGGACACTTCTAAGTACACACCACTACTTAAGAGTAGCAAAGCCAGCAACTCACTGAAGTATCTCACTCAAACATTTTTAGGGTAAATTAGCACCTTGAAAGCTTTTTTTTTTTTAATTCTTGTGCAAGAATTTTTATCACAACACAAATTATTCAACAAGATTTGTGGCAATACACTCTTTAAAAAATTATGGACATCATGGCCTTTTGTAATAAAATGTAATGTTATTTAAAGTTTCAAAAAGAATGAATCCTACATTGGGTTAACTGTTTACATGAATGCTTGGCATAACAGGTACAATATTCAAAATGGTGCTCATGATCCATATGAAGATTGTGTGGCAGTGATGCGTCTTTATAAGAAAATGTGCAAAATTGACCATTCACCTAAGGAGAACCTCACTATAGCTGAATTTCCCATTGAAAATATCTTTGCAAATTAGAAACAAAAAGATTTGGAGAAAATGTCGCCTAAGACTTTGCTCAAAATTTCGCAATCGGACTTCTATTGTTGGTGCTTGGATTCCAGGCCACAAACATATTAAATTTTAGGCCCTTTTATAGCCACTCTGTATTGGACCCACCATGTATCTTTATAGTCATCTAATTCATGGGAAGAAGGCAAAGAGAATAATGCAAAAGCAAATTAATGTGGTAGATATAACAAATATATTTTGAAATTTGGACATGCAATTAGAACTGATGAATTTGTTTTAAAGGTAATGAATTTTATCAAATTGTTTTTTACTAACCTAGTTATATAAATTAAATGGGTGATAAATGTTTATATGCATCAATTCATAACAAGTGCTACATAGTAGCTAGTACATATTGCTGATTTTAAATATAGCTAAATTAAAGTAAAAAAAATGACTTCAAGTTAGTGTTAAGGTTTAGAATCTAGTGAAAATGCTTTTTATGAGGAAGTTGTCTAGATATATTTTAAAAGGTAGTTGTTTTTTCTATTGAAAAACAACTTGAATATATTCCTTAAAAAGATATAAATTTTAAAAATGGAGTTTCCTATTTACTTAGTCATTTGTTGTTTTAATCGATAACCATTTTAATTTATTATTAATATTTTTTTACTGATTTCTTATCGATGTTAAGTAAAATTATATAATCAATTCTCTAGATTTACATTTTTTAAGTGTTCAAGAAAACAAAATATTGCAATTGGGTCCAAAATTATGGTAGAAATATTTGAGGCATTTATCCACATGGAATTGTGTTGTGCAAAGGCCGATCTCATAATGAATTGAAACAAGGTGGACAGCAAGGGGCTTAGAGATTTGAACATGTGACCTCTTAGAACATAATACTTCATTTCCACAGCAATAGCCAATTGATTTACCCCAAAGAGGCTAACAAAATTATAACTTTATTTTAAATTATTATGAATAATATTAGTTATAAAAAGAATTAATGTATAAGCTAAAAATATATATGTATATATTTGAGAGAACATGAAACATCATTCTTAACCATGCAAATTTATTCCATATTACCGTGGAGATTCATACCCATGGAAATTTACTCCACCATACCATGGAGATCCATAATATGTACATAGGTTTTGTTACAATACTATGGCCAATACCATCACTTGTCAATTATACATGCCCAAACACCATAACTCCATTCATATGACATTTTTTTAATTAATCAAAAGGATAAAAAGAGCATGACTACTTTGGAGATGAATCTTAACTTTTTCTTTGTGTATACTATTAAGCATATTCTAAAATATTCCATGACAGTTAAATCCTATATGAATCTTAACTTTTGATGTGTGTATACTATTAAGAATATTCTAAAATATTTCATGGAAATTAAATCCCTACAATCCACCTAATGATTATTGATAATTAAATTAAAAATGTGGAAGTGGTTATCAACACAATTTATTTATTTATTATAATATATATAATTAATTTTTAGTTATTTAATTTTTTTATTTATTAATTATGTCAATAGACATCTCTCATATTAAAAGGGAGTAAAATAATATCCTTCAAAAGAAAAATCACAATTTTTTATTCACAAATATAAAATGTTAACATATTTGTATTATCTCCTCCGAAAGAAAGTTTCAATATTAACCTCATTGTTAAACTTATTTACAAAAAGGATTATCCCACACTGTTCTTAGAAATTTGGCTTTAGCATAGAGGATTTCTCAATCTCTCTATCCTTGCTTGTTGTACTATCATGAATTTTCCCCATTTTGATGATTAATGTAAGAGCTTTAATGTTATATGTTTGTCTTAATTGTGAACGTGTATGTCATTAGATTACATAGCTATACTTTTGTTTATTCATGGTCATTTTTATAACTTTGAATTATCTTCAATTTGGATATTTCTTCCATGACAACATATCCTACACTCTTGTTGCATATTAATGTAAGGAAACATTAGTACAAGTACAAAAAGAGAGCCTCACCCCATACTAAATCGAGGTTGGTGAGGAAGGTTGGAATTGAATTTAGTATGAGTGAATTGAACACTAATGATTATACCATGCTGCAATGAAATATTTTCCTGTTAGCCACATATAAGACCTTGTGTCACTTTCCTCAATGTTGAGAATGGGTGTTATGCCTAACAACACATTCCCTCATGCCTAGTAAACTCCATTGGTACCTATATAGGTTAGGGATGATTCTTTGTAGACAAATTCTCTATTGAAATTACATCTATTTACTTTCAATAAATTCATGTTAATATGTGTCCTCCAAGGGTAGTAATTTATGATTGGAAATTCGCAAACTTGAAGAATTGATCCATAATTACACTTATGGCCTCATCCCAATCAGCATAAGGAAACCTTAACCATAACAAATACTTGAATCCACTTCCATTAATCAATCAGGTCAAATCCTTGTGAAACAAATTGTCCACCATATCCATTTCTCATTCACCATTTGAAATCCATGTAATAAATTCCACCATTGTTTATATAGGCATTTATGTGTGCATGGATTGAACTTTTTAGTGTCATTCATCTTCCTTTTTTATGCTTGAGGATCATGGTTAGTCTACATGGGTAAATGTAGAAAATGGACAAAACATTTTCTTTGGATAGGATTACCTAAGAGTATAATATGAATACGTAATGATGAAAGATGAAATATATAAATGATTTCATATGCATTTAATATCTTCTCAAGGAATTTTATGGCCATTTATATCCTTTGTGAAGAGGCAATGCGATATCATATATTGCAAAATATTTGATAACTTTTCTAAGCGATTAATTTTTCCCAATAAACATTTTAGGTCATATTTATTCAATGCCTCTAGGAATTAAACTCAAATATTGAAACATGTTGATAATTTCATTGTGCATTCTAAACAACACCTTGAGAAATGTAATTCACTAACTCCGGAAATTACATTTCATCGGTTTCAATATATGGTGATATGACACCTCTAACAAACAACTATTCCTAGTTTTCTAGTAGATAAGAACTATACTATAATATCTTGGACACAATAGGAATCCATTGTTAACATTATGATGTCTCTTACCTTATTAATTTAATATCCCCTTAACGACTAAAACATATGCAATTCCAATATTATCTCTAAATTTGACATCACTACCAAGTGGTTTGTCACTATGTTAGCACTTTACTTTGTTGTGAGACAATAATAAAGCCAACAGAATTCATTATCAATGAAATATTTGATGTAATGGTGATGAACTTCAATATGTCTAGTTTGGGTAGGGTAGTTTGGGTTCTTCACCATCTTGAGAACAATGTTTTCACTACATAAAAGTTAGGTTGTTATTGCTTCTTCAAGTTGAAGATTGACCAATATCCTTCATAATCACATTACCCCAGAAATTGATTTGTCATTTCCTTGTATTCTTCTTTAGTGGAGGATAAGGAAACTATAGCTTGTATCTTACTTTACCATCCCATTTCAATCCCATGAAAACTAATTATATCACATAACATACCACCCTAAAGACTTATTTCCACCCCAAGGGTTAGTGTTGGAAACCTGTGCTATGATACCACTTGTAACACAATCCCCTTTTAACCCAATAAGAAGAGGTAGTTAATATGAAAAAACAATTCCCAATGTTTAGTTATGAGAATGGGATCTAAAAGTTTGATATATAGATTCTTTTTTTAAACTAAAATCTGTTAGCATTTTGGCATTCATCTCATCACCTAGATATGCCACATAGTTTCAACATTTAGCTATACAATTGTCTCCCTGGCATGTCACTATCAAGATAATAACAAATTTCCATATCCTACTATAAAGCTATAATACAACTATCTAATATGATCTAAGAGAAACCCCATTTCATCTATACACAGTAAGATCCTTGCTCGATATTAGTTGAATAAGATGAAGCCATAATGTGTGAAGTGAAGCATAACACAATGAATGACACTAATCCATATGCATATATTAATATGATTTTTTTACCAATGAATATATTTTCTCTTATTCCATCACTTTAGTTAAAGGAGTCCCAATGCCCCTCATAGAAACTAGCCTGGTTATTAAGAGAAGGTCATCCATGAGAGGAGACCAATAGTTGCACCAGGGTGACGAATCAACACAGGTGCACTTAAATTACATGAAGTACTTCTACACTCAAAGAACAAGTTTTTTTCAAGTCCAACTTTGAGGCATTAGATAGACACTAAATATTCAAGCATATACCATCTCATGATCATACTGGATTACTTCTTGATCTCAATCCTTTAATGATATAATGTTTTATTTTCATTTGAAAACTTTGAGTATGTGAAAGAAAAACAACTTTTTATTGCAAACTCAAACTTCTGGTTTTGTCTCAACACATTTCAAGCCTTTAACCTGTGAGGTTTGAAATTAGGTTGAAGAAGGGAAATCAAGGAAAAGTAGTTAAGTTAGTTTTTTTCTTTTGGAAAAGTTTTGAGACATTTGTTTTATATAACTGAAAATGGTTTCCTCCTTTATTCATGGGAAGAACCACTCAAAAGTAGCAAGCAATTATGTCATTTTTTGTATATAAACTATTAGAACCAAACTTAGAGGGTTGGACTTTTTGAACTTTGTTTATATTTTCTTTTGTTGAATAGAAATAAACTATTTCAATCCTTATGAGTGTGTAAAACATGCAATCCACCAGAAAACTAGAGCAAGGGCCACTTTATATTCGTGCTCATTATTTTCTTGTTGGTATACATTTCTACATTTTCTTATTATTTAATTTACTTTGCTACACATATTTACTTGTTTTACATTTCAAACATATTTTATTAATTTCTCTAGCACAAGAAATTATTTGTGTATGTATATTTTAGTTTCACAACATTTCATTTTAAGCAACATTCTATGTTCTCTATTATTTATGTTTTTACTTTTAGATATATATATTTTATTTTGTAGCATGTTTATTTTGATTTAATTAAGTTTATTTTGTTTGAGCACAATAGATTAGTTAGTATTTTCTTTGTTGTTAACTAGTTTTGTTGAGAGTTAATTTTCTGTAATGTTAATTTCTCTTTCTTTAGTTAGCACTATTGAGTTAATTTTGTTTTTATTCACATTTGTATTTAAATAGGAACTAATTTAAAATTTCACCTACAATTATTTATACAAATTTTCACATAATTAATTGTAATTAGTTTTAAACAATTATGGTTAGTTTTTCTCATTGTCTACAACTAGGAAATGCATAAAGCCTGGAATGCATATATTATGTGGATCATTTTGTAAGCAATACGACCTTGGATTGATATCAAATTAAGGCTTTTGTGATAACATTGTAGAATCCCATCAAAGGAAAAGAAAGACAATCCTTGACACTATTTCCAATTGACTTGAAAAGAGAATTTGGTACCCCTCTCAAATTTAAAGAGAAAAATTCTCCTTTGACTCACATTGATGAAGTTTCTAAATCAATATGTGAGCGAGCAAGAGTATAAATTCTTGTCCAAACTTTCACTAGACAGGAAACAATATGGTGGGGCACCCATATCCCGAATTAAAACATGGACAACTATTACAACATATTTTGTTGAGCTATTTAGGGAAATAATTTTTGCACAACATCCAACATTCCACAATTTAAGCGAGGAGATGACCCTATAGCCCATATTTAGCTATGTGAAGATGAATGGAAAATAATCGACTACATAGATGAGAGTGTGTAGCCATGCTTGTTTCCTAACACTGTCGATGATCTATCAAACAAAAGATATAAAATTAAAGAAGGTGAGTGCGAAACACTATAGTGGAATGAGTTATAGAATAATTTTATAAAAAATTTTGAGTTTAAGCCTAATAATGAAGAAATACATGAAGTAGCTCATCACATTAAAGAATTTATTTTAAACAAAATGCTTGATCATAAAGTGGAGAAAGTAAAAATAAAAGTTAACTACTTGCCAACTTCGACATGTAATTATGTATTATGTCAGTCATTAGTTAGAAGAGAAGTTTCTTGACAAGACATGAAAAATATTAAGTTCCCAAGGCAGAGCTTTTGTTGGAAAATAAATTGTCTTTGTTATAACATTATATTCTACTACGCTATAGTGAGAGAGGCCCAAGTTTAACATACCTAAAATGCTAGCTACAATAACTCCCTTATAAGAATCATATAAATAAGAGAAAGGGTGAAATTACATAATTGAGTAATTTCTCATAAGTATTTTATCTCAATTTAATAAATACGAAATAATAATTATTTCACAATTTAGAAAAAGGTTCTAGAGTTTTCCATTCCCAAGGAGATCTACTTCACTTGCTTGCGTATGAGTTGGATAGGGATCTATTATTATAAAAGTTTCCAAACTTCTAAAGCCCCTAGGTGATAAAATAAATTAATTAAGTTCATTCCTCAGGAAAATTCCATCAAGATAGTATTATGTTGCACCCCATTGCCCCTATTCAAGTCTTCCCAAGGATATCAACTTGAACTAAATGTATTTGGACACTTAGGGGCTTGAGAAGTTAGGAATTTGCTACGATAACTCACCCATATAAAACTCATACACAAGAAGGTCAAGTTAAGCTCCTTAGGGATAACTGGCCCATATACAACTCATACACAAGAACGTCAAGTTAATCTCCTTGGGGATGACAAACTCTAGCACATTTTTTCTCAATTATGAAAGAATCATAATTTCATAATTGAGACCCTTTAACATATAGTAACTCCTTTAACATATAGTAACTCCCTTGTAACACCCATATAAGTAAAAGAAAAAGTAAAGGGAAATGTATTCTAGCCAACAACTAAGCTATGTTGAATTTAGGTCTCTCTCACTATAATGGAATGGCAAATATGGTTATAGCAATTAGATTTAAGAATTTTTTTTTATTTTTTTTACTAAAAGGCATTTTAAAAAACAAGATTCATAATATATGGCAACATAACTATGCTATAATGACATTAAATAACACTGTAAATGTGTGTATGCCTACTATACTTTTATGACAATAATTCTATATTGTGTTTATTATTATTATTTTTTTTTAGAAATTAGAAATTAAAAAATAATGTATTACTATTTTAATTTTTTAACTATTAAAATAATATATAAAATATATTATTTAATAAAAATGTTTGTTTTATATTAATTATTTCATATAATAATTTAATAAAACAATTTTCATTTCTAAATTATAAAAAATAAATTAAAACTTTTATTAACCATAAAAAATACCAAATATTTCTTTTTTAAATATTATTGAAACATTATTGGTTACTATTTTCACATTTATTTTATTTTATGAAAAATAATGTTATTTCATTAATAATATTTAAATTAATTCTTATCAAAATTAAAATATTATAATAATAATTAATAATATCTCAAATTGAATTTTATTATATAAAAATGTTAGAAAATGAATTGACCATCTACTTTATAAAGCTTGTAAAGATTTATGATGCCTTTAAATTATAAAGGAATCTTACTTTTATATCTATTTGAGATGCTCAAATGGCATTTGAGCTATACCTTTTTCCTGGAGCTTCTTTAATATAAAGGTCACTTCCCATTCCAAAGGATGCATGTCTTTGCTTTTACATTTTAAATGTAACAAACATATATCATGTTGTTCAATATTTTTCTCCCCCTTTTATTTTAATGGATGCAAATGAATACATGTATTTTAATGGATGCTAGTGAATGCAATATTAAATGAATGTATTGTTTAAGTTTTTTCATCGGGCAAAGTGAAGGTGGTCTACTGCATGTCTGGTTATTAAGGTTAGGTCTGCTTGGTAAGGTTCATAGATTTAGTTGCTAAGCTGCTACTTATAGATAGATGGCTTTCCTTCTCTACTAAAGGGAAGTATCTATTATCTCTTCCTTTTCTAGTATTGTGACCTATAGCAGCATTAGTTGGTTTCCCTAATTCGAGAGTGTATCTCGATCGGTCTAAGAGGAAAGGTTAATTTGTTGCTTCAAGTTATGGCTGTCTAAGAGGAAAGGTTAATTTGTTGGTTCAAGTCCCAGTGAGAATGCCTGTAGAATTCAAGTTGAAGGGTTCTGTACTGGAGGTGTACTTTAAGGGCTATTGTGATTAGGGAAACTGGAGGTGTACTTTAAGGCTAATGTGATTAGGGAAACTGGATAATGCATTAATTATACAACGTATTAATTCATGAAATATAATACATAACGGGAGAGCGGGTCCCTCCTCGCTAGGTTCCCGGATTCCATGCTTGGCCATTAGGACAAAAACCCATCAGTGACACCGATCCTTTGCTGTATCGTTCAGACAAAAAGCCAGTTGACACAGACCCGGCCAGAAATGACCAATGCCCAGAAACCCGTAAGTGACACCGATCCTTTGCTATATCGTTCAGAGAGAAAGCCAGTTGACACCGACCCGGCCAGAAATGAACGTTAAGAGTATAGGTCCGTACGCTCAAGGCATATATCATGATCATATAAATAACCTGGGGAATCATTCGATGTAGGAATAATCGACCTTTGCATGAGAAGATCAGGTCTTTGCACATGTAAGAGATATTACAAAGATGGAAAACCGAAGAAAATTCAGGTACATAGAGAGTAACCACAGAGGCGAGGGCGGAGCTACTAGTATCATATATTACAGGTTTGTGATATATTACCATATTTTTTATAAATATATTAGATTGTGATATATTAAAATATTTTTTTTTGTGTATGAAATTACGAGATTGTGATATATTAAACTATTTTTTTATAGATATATTAGATTGTGATATATTAAAATGTTTCTTGTAAATATATATTTATTATTGGCAAAATTTAAAAATAAATAAATTTTTCCACAAAATTTTAACAAAATTTAAGATTATGCTTTATTTATGATTATTAATTTTTTAAATATTTTATAAATATAAAATCTAATTTGAAAACGGAAGTTCTTTACAATGAAGTGATAAAATAAAAATGTAATAAGTTTTATTTTATTCGGTGGATTTAAAATAAAAATGTACTAAGTTTTATTTTATTGAGTGGATTTTCACCTATCAAAGGTAGGATTTCATTCTAAGTGTTCATGGAGTGCTAACAATGTTTTTAATTTTTTGGTGGTTGTTTCTAGTCTAGAAGTATAGGTAGTATGTTTAACTCGGAGTAATAGGAGTATAGGTAGTATGTCCTTGGAGTAGTACAAGTATAGGTAGTATGTCTAACTCCTAGTAGTGGAGTAGTAGGAGTATAGGTAGCATGTTGAACTTGAAGTAGTTGAGTGTTTAACATAGAGTTGATAGTTAGTATTTCTAGAAGTTGTTATATCATATAGAATCAAATTCAATTTCAATGTATATGAAATAATGGAGGGTCTTAACACTTTAGTGGTGGTTTCCCTTGCAAAAACTCATACTTATGTAGCTTCGTACCACATGCATATCAAATTGAGGATTTGAGGTAGATTTGGCTCATTATATCAAATTGAGGATTTAGGTAGACTTGGCTCATTATAATGGTAGAATGACAATTAAGATTTACAAATACAATTGTGAATGAAAAGCTAAAATGAATTTTGCAGAACCAAAAATGTAAATCTATTAATAATTGTTTCCTATCTATATACACAAATAGAAAAACTAGATAAAGTTCAATACTCCCTATGACTAAGATAAAATGATGAATTTCTTTCAATCTGGATCTGTCCAAATTTTGAAAACTTCCCAATACAGTACTTCATGTAATCTACTCAATTTTCAATAGAAAATCATATATATATATATATATATAGAAACTAAAATTTAGAATTATTCCATAATTATTTATTACAAATGCATAGAAATTAAATTTCACACCTAAATTACAACTTTTAAGTTAACATCAAACAAAAAGCTCCATTGAACAAAGGCTCTTAATGTACATGTATTCTTTAAAGTTCAAGTTTCTAAATGCATTATTGTTTTATTAAGAACTAAGTTAATAAGATATTAAATTATTCAAACATATAGTTATATTGCTATAAGAACAACTTTTAAAAATTTTACTTTGATATTTGTGAAATTAATTACCATGTAAAAGTGGAAAGATGAAGTTAAGCATTTAAAACTATTCATTTTTGCTTTTAACTTTTCATATTTATCTCTATTTCCATTTATATTTTTTTCAACTTTTAAAAACCTTCAATATTTGTGAAATTATTCACCATGTAAAGGTTGATGGATGAAAGTAAGCATTTAAAATTTTCCATATTTGCTTTTAACTTTTTCATTTATCTTTTTCTTTCCATTTTGCTTTTGACTTTTCATTTGTCCCCATCAATCGTGTTTGGAATCCAATCTTCGATATGAATTTAAAGGAGGATTCTTGCATCCAGTGGGTAACCAATAAGCATGCAGTGAGGAATAGATTGCGTTGTCGCCATAGCCACAACAAAATATAAATAACTGGACAAATTTCCTTTTCAAACTCACTCCAAAGACAGTATTAACCCTTGACACCGTGATGGATTGCAAGCAGGAGTTGAATGAATCTCGAAGGTGTGTACTTCACCTCTCTAGCTATCAAGCTATCCGTGAATGACTCTGGATATGTTGCTTTTAATATTAGTATTGTTTTTGCCTTGATAAGCATCCTCAATGCTTTGATTTCTGTGAAATTTCAAGATGTTGAAGCTCATAAAATTTATGAACCTATAAAATTACGCTGGCATGAAGGAATCTGTGAAAGTTGGGATGAGAACTTACTAAAAATTCAATTTAATACCTTAGATTAATAACTATCATTGATCTATGCCTTCTCTAATGGGTTTTTCATTTTCCATTTTTTTGCTTTCGAAGCCATTAACGAGGGGCTTTTCTTATGAATTTTTCTCCTGTATTTCAGTATATAGTTTTTGCTTTCGCTGGTGCATATATATTTATATAAAGAGAGAGATTATGCAAGCATGAAAAGATCTAAAGTCTAACAGCCCATGCTTTGAACATAATAGAGTTATACACATGGAATCTCTTGATTTTCTTTTTTGTAGTCTTAGTCTATGTTGATGACCTCTGCTTATATTATAAATTTTATGAATAATGCAATCTGATTAGAAATGTCCGTCTTGTTCACTGCATTGCTTATTCCTATTTATGATGTTTTAAGGAAAAAAATAAGTTGCTAGCTTCCGCCTGAGCTATGAAAAACATTTGCAGTGCTTTGTTCTCACAGGAGACCATAATCTGCGTATCATAACCTGTGTTCACTATCAATTTTCTTTTTCTTCATTTACATTAGCTCTCATCTTTTGCCACAGACAGACATTGAAAAAATGTCCTCTGTTGATCTCGTCATCTAAATTGCTTTTATATATTTTTGTGGTACAAGTTAATTATTGAGTGTATATATGAGGGTTATCAGAAGCTCTCGCTGAACCTTTTGAGATTTTGGGCTGCTCCGGCTGGGTGGCATTAGGGTTGAATTTAATTTGATTGTTCATTCTGTAAATATTTTGGAATTAGAAGGCTGGTTTTTGTTTTTCCCATTTTAAAATATTTTAAAAATGTTCAATCTAGATAATGTTAAAATAATGTTGAAATGGTTAGTCCAAATAGAGTTGATGAGTTGTGTTCTTGTACTAAGTGTTTGAGTCTATCTTTTATGAGTGGTGTCCTTGTAGTTTGTTTTATGATTTGGTGATTGGATCTAGATTGTCCTAGAAGTTGTCTATGTGTGCCTATATAATGTACTAGTTGTCCAAGCAGTTTGATCAATGAGAAATGTTCTCATTCTAGTGCATCTCTCTGATTTTTCTAATATGATACGAGAGTTAGAGAGGTGATTTTCTAATATGATACACTTGGATCTATTTCATAAGAAAGAAAAGTGATGTTTTTGAGTACTTTAAGGAATTCAAAAACATGATGGAAAAACAAAATGGGAAATATATCAAAATTCTCAGAGTACAAATCGAAAGCATTCAATCAATATTGTAAAACTCATGGGAATCTACAACAATTTACAGTGTTTGATATAGCTAAGCAAAATGGAGTTGTTGAGATGAAAAATAGAACAATAGTGTTATGTGCACTGAGCATGCTTCAAGGTAAAAATATCTCTAATGGCTTTTGGGGTGAAGCTATTAATACTGTTATTTATTTGAAAAATAGGAGTTCAACCAAAATTTTAGATCTAAAAACACCTTTTGAAGCATCTTATGGATATAAACCAAAAATGAATCATTTAAGAGTTTTTGGATGCAAGACATTTTCTCATATTCCAAAAGATGAAAGAAGAAAATTGATGCAAAATCAGTTAAGTGCACATTCATTGATTATTCTCATGATCAGAACGCATACAAGTTGTTTGATCCTAGCTCACATAGATTGCTTGCATGTAGACATGTGGTGTTTCATGAAAATGCAGATGAAGGCGATAAAATGAATTTCATAGGTGTATGACATGATAATGATAACTATGTCAAAATTGAAGTTTTGAATAGGAAAATGAACAAGTACAACAAGAGGTACAGGAACAGGTACAAGAACAAGTACAGGTTCAAGGGCAGGAAGCATCTAGCAATCATGACACTCCAAGAAGAGAACAAGAGACTCCACAAAGCAGAAAGAAGGATGAAAGCAAAGGATGAAAGCAATAAAACTCTGAGGAGGACATCACATCAAATTCAGTTACCTATAAGGTATAGAGATTACGCATTGATGTCTCATGAAATGCATGTTGTAGAAGAAGCTAAAGAATATAAAAAATGGAGAGATGCAATGGATGAGGAATACAACTCTATAATGAAGAATGAAACATGGGAAGTAACAGGATTTCCAATAGATAAAGTTCCCATAGGATGCAAATGGTTATACAAACCTAAGTTTAACGTTGATGGCAATATTGATAAGTATAAAGCTAGATTGGTTGCAAAATGTTATTCACAAAAAGAAGGCATTGATTATGAAGATACTTTTGCACTTGTAGCTAAATTGAATACAATTACAATCATGATTGCATTAGCTACCAAAACAAAATTGGAAAATGCATCACTTAGATGTTAAATCTGCTTTCTTGAATAGTGAATTAAAAGAAGAAATTTATTTGGTTCAGCTTGAAGGGTTTGTAATGCAGGGACATGAGCATCTTGTTTATAGGTTAAAGAAAGATTTGTATGGTTTAAAACAAGCACCAAGATCTTGGTATGTGAAAATTGATTCATTCTTTTATGAAAAAGGTTTTGTGAGAAACAAAAGTGATCATAACTTGTACATCAAGAAAGATGAAGATGAGAATATTGCCTATATATCTTTAGATGTTGATGATCTTATCATAACAGACAGTGCATTTAGGTTGATTGGACAAATTAAAATCCAGTTGTCACAGGTATTTGAAATGAACGATCTTGGTGAATTGCATTATTTTTTAGGTCTTGAAATTTGGAAGGAATCTAGTTAGAAAATCATCGCAAAGCGAATATGTGAAGAAAATCCTTAAAAGATTCCATATGTTTGAATGCAAACCACTGTCTACTCCTTTGGAATAGAATGCCAAGTTGTACAATGATGATGGATCTAAAGAAGTGAATGGAACTTTGTATCGTCAATTGGTGGGAAGTTTGAACTACCTCATTATTACTAGGCTAGATATAGCATATTCTGTGAGCATCCTTAGTTAGTTTATGGTTAAGCCTTGTGAAAGAAATTGGAAAGAAGAAAATAAAGTCCTTCGATATCTGAAGGGAACACTTTACTTTGGTATTTTATATATTGATGAAAATGATGTTGAGTTGGCAGGTTTTTCTGATTCTGATTTGGTTGGAAATCCTTATGATAGAAGACCAACCTCTGAATATGCATTCAATTTAGGATAAGAGATTATATCATGGACCAATTGTTTCTTTTTCAGCCACAAAACTAGAATACAAAGCCTTGACCCTTGCAACTTATGAAGCTATTTGGTTAAGGAGGATTCTTGAAGATGGTGGAGAAAAACTAAGAGGACCAATAAGCATCAAATGTGACAACTAGATTTCCATAAAACTAGAAAATGATCCAAGTTATCATGCGAGAACTAAACATATTGAAGTCCAACATAATTTTGTAAGGGAAAAGATACAATAAAATGAGATTCATTTAGTCTATTGTAATACAAGTGAGAATGTAGTTGACATCTTTACCAAGCCTCTTGGAAAGATGAACTTTGAAATGTGTAGACAATAGCTAGGCATCATTGAAAATCCATTTCTCCATTAAGGAGGGATGTTGGAATAATGTTGAAATGGTGAGTCCAGATTGAGTTGATGAGTTGTGTTCTCGTAGTCAGTATTTGAATCTATCTCTCATGAGTTGTATCTTCGTAGTTTGTGTTGTGAGTTGGTGGTCCAAAGTATTTGGATCTAGATTGTCCTAGAAAATGTCTATGTGTGCCTATATAATGTACTGGTTGTCTAAGAAGTTTTATCAATGAGAAATGTTTTTGTTTTTGTTTTGTTTTTTTGTTTTTTTTTTTTTATCAAGTGTGGGACCTTCTATTTATCTATAAAAATACATAATGTAGATAATACAAAGGAGCAACACCAGCTCTGCGAGAATTCCATAAGCGACTGGACTGGCAAAAATTTGAGCCAATCTCCATAGACTCCGAAAAACCCACACAAAACATCCAAAAACATTCCGCCTGCAAGGCATTAATCTGGACAACCAAAGAACTGGATCCCTACTGTCCAAACTGTCGCGCATCAAAAGACCTACTGTGCACCACAACCGCTGAACCCACAAAACTGTAATGTGACCATATAAAGGCCCACAAAACTACCAATGATGATGGAGCCCACTGCATCGAAGGCCCACAAAACTGCATCGTGTGACCATCTGAAGGCCTACATAACTGCAACAATCACCAATCTAAACCTTTGAATATCTGAATAACCTGAAGACCAACCGATACAACCATCAAAGATTCAACGGTTATAAATTATTTCGGGCTAACATCTGGTCTATACTTTAACTCGTTAAATGGATTCGAAAGGAAGCATAGGCCACCTTTCTAACCTATTTCGTGTCCGAAAGTAGAAATAAGTATCATGCATCTATTCTGCCCGAAATCCACAGGATGAAGGGGATCAAAAGAGGTCTCGTCAACTAGCCCGCTTAATAACATCCCTAGTAGATCTGAAGAATGAACAAGCCTCCACCCTAAATTTTTTGGGGTTCAGATGGAGAAATAATGAACGTGCAACTAATCACCCGAAATCCAAAGGATGAAGGCAATCTCAGCAACTAGCACCCTTTTTACCTAGTCATACAGACCTGAAATGAAACCTATGCCACCTCTTTGAATGATTTCAGGTCTGAATGAAGGAATAACAGTCGTACATCTAAACTACCAGAAATCCCTGGGAAGAAGGATATCCAAAGAGGACTTGTCGACTGGCCCATTCTTTACCCTCCCTGACGGGCCAGAAGATTAAATAATCCACCACACTTTAATGTTTCGGGTCTGAATGGAGAAATATTGAACATGAAGATTACCGGCCGAAATCCATAGGATGAAGGTGATCTCGGTTACTTTCCCACTCTTTACCATTCCAACCAGACCCGAAGAATTGACCTACGAGCCATTTCCTACCCGAAATCCATAGGATAATGGATTTCAAGGCAAACTTTGGTCAATTATCTACATCCTTCCTACCTTCTTGCCCGCTATTTACAACATGCTACTAACCTATGATTGTTCCACTTTCTTTAGTTTCCACTAGTCTTCTCATGCTTTGGAAGTACTTCGTGTCTTTGGTAGCCTGTCTATGACAGTCTTTGCGCAGTTTTCATGGGGGAGTAAGAATCCAGTCATATCTTTTATTACTTTTTGAACAGAGTACTCCTTCATTTGCCAACCTATTCGCTAAACTGTTGGTTGTTCTGCGCACGTGCACAAAATTGAGGGTTCTCAAGGCTCTTAGGTGGGATTGTATGTGGTGATAGCCTGCAATAACCGCCATTGTTTCGACACTCTTTCTGGTGTTGTGCCATTGCATATTTTCTTGACCGAATTAATTATCAATTCAGCGTCAACTTCAATGATGGTGTTTTGCAAATTTGATTCCATCAAGATTTCTAGGCATTGCTCTAGGGCCATGAGTTCTGCCATATTGTTAGTGGCCTTCCCCAAATGACTATGAAAGATGACTTTTATGTAACCCTTCTCATCTCTTAGGACTTCGACATAACGAGCCACCCCAGGGTTTCCTTTAGAGTCACCATCTATATTGAATTTCAAACAGCCATAAGGGGGAGGTTGCCAGAAATCCTTATCTGTTGTTATATGCCTTACCATCTTTCTTATGCCCTGTGCGAAAGCTACCTATAGAGCCAAATGTAATAGTGTTTGAGCATCCTGGTTTTGAGGTGGGTTCTCGAGGGTTTCTTTAGTAGGGTGCCTATAGTCTCTTGGAGTTTTCTAATGATATGAGCTATGATGCTCTGGGATGAGCCAATGCTATTCTTGAAAATCCTTTTATTGTGTTCTTTCCAGACATCCTATATTAGAAATCATGGAACCAAATACCAAGCTTTATTGACTATTTCATTTTCAGAGAAGCTTTTTCTCCAATTCTTCAAAGTACCAGTGATGCTGAAATTGTCCCTATCTATTTGTTTGAATATTGAAGCCACCCAATTCCACAAGGTTGAGGTGAACGGGAATAGGTTGAGTAGGTGTTCCATGGTCTCTTCTTGTAATTCACATAACTGGCATCTAGATGGACCTGCTACACCTCTTTTTCGAAGGTTTTCCCATGTTATAATTTTATTATGTTGCACCAACCACATGACCAATTTGATTTTCATCCAGTGTGGGCTTTGCCATAGATCCCTCCATACCTTATCAGGGTTTGTAAAGTAAATTTGTAGGGCTATTCTCTTGGCTTCTTTGATATTGTAGTTTCCTTTGTTATTTCTTCCCTATCTCAGTTGGTCTGACGATGTTGATGTCAAAATCTTTCTCTATTCTAAGATCACTGCAAGAGCTTCTGCTTGGGCCTTCAAAGGGGTTCCTTCACTATATACCAGGTCCTTCCATATTCTCCATTTGCCCTTTTTCCTAGACTAATCCCAAAAGTCACTTACCCTGAGTAAACCTTTATTGTCAGTGTCATTCCTGAGATTGGCGAGTTCCTCCCTTACTAGTTTAGGTTCCTATTGCTAGTTGTCCTCCTAGAACTAAGCTAGGTTTCCATCTCTGATCTCCCATAAACTATGTTTATGAACAATATCTCTATTCTCCCATGCTTTGTTCCAAATGTGGGAGCCTTTGATGAGCCCAGACATTTGAATGTGATCCCTTTCTTGCCAATTATTTTCATACTTCTGTTTCCAAATATTTTCCCAAGGGGTAATCGATTCCTTTAGCCATCTCCACCATAGTTTAGCCCCCAAAACTTTACTTAGGGTTTCAGGGTCATGAATCCCCAAACCTCCATGTTTCTTGGGTTTACAGATCTTATCCCATGCTACCAAAGCACATTTATTTTTATATTCCCCTTTGCCCCTTAGAAAGTCTCGTTGGATATTCCTTATGTGTTGCACAACTCTTTTAGGAGTAGGAAGGATTGAGAACATGAAGATGGGAATAATTTGTAGGATAGCTTTTGTTAGCACTAGATGTCCTACTAAATTCAAAGACCTGCTTCTCCAATTCTGGACTTTTTCCTGGAGTTTATTAGTGATTGGCTCCCAAACTGCCTTATGCAAGGGTTTTTCCATTAGAGGTATTCCGAGATATTTGGACGGTAGTTGTTCTCTTTGAAAGCTAAGAATTTTGATGAGTTTTGTGTGAATAGCAATGTCAGTATTAAAAGCGAAAATCTTAGATTTGGTAAGGCTTACCTGTGTACTAGCAACCATAGCAAAGTCATTTAGGATTTGCTTGAAAGCTTTAGCTTCCTTGACCGTGGGTGTACCCTGTAGCATAGTGTCATCCACAAATTATTGATGATTCAAGGCATTTCTATTCCAGGTGAGTTTGAGACCCAAGATTTTTTCTTCTTCTTTGGCTAATTGGATTGTATTGCCTAAGCCTTCCATCATGAGGATAAGGAGGAAGGGGGTAGTGTATGTCCTTGTCTTAGGCCTCTCGAAGGCCCAAAGGTTCTTGAAGGTCATCCCTTAAGCAGGATTGAAAAACTAGGTGTGGTGACAAGGGTCATTACCCATCTTATCCAGTTATGGTCAAAGCCATAAGCTTTTAGTACTTCCTTGATGTAAGCCTAACTTAGCTTATGATAAGCTTTTTCTAGGTCAAGTTGCATGATCATACTTGCTTGCTTATTGCTCTTAAGAGAGTGTACCACCTCGTGAGATTGAATGATGTTATTTAGAATCTGTCTTCCTTCCACATATCTAGTTTGCTCCTCAGACACAAGAGTTGGAATAAGAGGCTTGAGCCTGTTTGCAATTACTTTGGATATAATTTTGTACACTACAAATTTTGAAGCTATGGGTCTAAATCTATCTGGTCTCATGACTCTTTCCTGCTTTGGAATCAAAGTTATGAAAGAGGCATTAAAAGCCCTGAAAACAATTTTATTTTTCCTTGAGTCCTCCACCACATCAAGGATATCTTGTTTGACTATTTCCCAACATGCTTTGAATAAGTCTACATTGAACCCATTTGGGCCTGGAGCTTTCCCATTTTGCATCTCTTTGATAACGTCGCTAACCTCCTCTTCAATCACTGCCCTATTAACATTATGATTGTCCCCTCTAGTTACAAGCATGGGAATGTGCTTGGTGAAGTTCTTAATTAATTGTGATCTGTCTATGGGAGGTTCCTCAGCTATGCTTTGGAAACGTTGTACTAGAGTAGATTCTATTTCTTTGTGAAAGCTAAGCTATTTTCCATGAGTATCTCTGAGTATTGAAATCCTATTATGAGACTTGTGATCCATGGTTGACTTGTGAAAAAAATTTGTGTTTCTTTCTCCTTCTTTTACCCATTGCACTCTTGATTTCTATCTCTAGAGGATCTCCTCTTGCTTGCGTTTTTCATCCCATTCTTGTTGAAGAGATTCATCATGTACTTTCCTTTCCATGATAAAGCCATTTGAGATGAGGACCTGGTTAATTCCTTGAAGTTTCTTTTCAACTACTTTTTTGTCTTTGAAGATATTCCCAAACTCATTTCTATTCCAATCTTCGAGCTTGAGTTTGATGTGTTTTAGTCTCTAATGTAGAAGGAAAATGTTAGTTCCCTGAACATGCATATCTTCTACCAACAATTTACTTATATTGTTGATGAAGTCAGGGTGGGTGAGCTAAATGTTTTGAAACTTGAATGGTTTGTTTCTCAGAGTGCCTATAGCAGAAGCTTCAAGTTGGATAGGCGAGTCATCTGAGCCTCCAAAAGGGAGGATTAACGCAGACAATTCAAGGCCTATGAGAATGAGGTCCTCAAAGATTATGAATCTATTTAGTTTAGAGGCAACTTGAGAAGCCCCCCCTGCTTATTATTCTAGGCGAAGGTACCATTTCTGGACTCCGTATCTACTAGCCTCATGTCGTTTAGAAAATTCTAAAAGGCTATGGAGTCTCTACCTAGTATTCTGGTCCCACCTTTTTTTCTGTAAGAGATTTAATCAAATTAAAGTCTCCTCCCAGAATCCAGGGCATAACAAGGTATCTTTCTCTTAGCTCCTCTAGTGAGATAAGAAGCCTGAGTTTGTCTTCAAGTTTTTGAGGACCATAGACATTTGTGATCAAATATACTTCCTTATCACCTAAAGGTTGGATCACCATCGATAGGTAATTCCTAGATGCTTCAGCATCTAGGATTCCATGTTTCTAGGGGTTCCAAAGTGTGAGAATCCCTCCTACTATGTTTTCTTCTTTAACTTCTAGATATTCATACTTGATAAGCCATTTGCTATGTATCTCTCTTATTTTACCTATTGAACATTTTGTTTCCTAGATAAACCCCATATCTAATTTTTCTTCTTTTATTATGTTGCCAAGATTTCTCTATTTCCTTTTACTTCCTAGATCCCCAATATTCTAGGTTATAAGCTTCATTAGGAAAGATTTGTAAATGAGTAACTAGTGAGATCCTTCTTCTTACCTGAGTTGATCACGCGTTTCCCACATTCTATTAGTAGCTCATTCTATCTTTTTCTTCCTCTTTTCCTTCCTGGGTTCTTGGGAGTGTGTCCTGATGTTGCCTCCATCATTTTTACTCCTCTGTTTTCCTGGCTATCATGGTTTCTTTTGATTCTAGAACCCTTTGCTTGAGATCTCCAAAGGAAGAGTTGTTGTACTCTGTCAAACTCCTCTTGTGGTAGAGACTCAAACCCTTTGGTGGTTCCTTGCTCCAGGAACATTTCTAGATCGAAATTCTCCCTTTCAAGAATTTCCTGCAGGTTGTGGTCTTCCTTTCAAACCTCACTTAGGTTCATCTCATGGTCCCTATCGAGTTCCATAGTGCTTGGCTAATCCTTGTTTAGTTTGTTGTTTACAGTAACATCCTCCATTCTATCATCTTTTTTCCTTCTCTGTTGGACTATCCTCCAATACTTGGTTCATCCCATTGTTCCCATCTTCTTCTTCTAATATCTTGAATCTGTTATGACCTGGTTGCTTCTCCTCATTGGTTTTCTTCTCGTTCTTTTTCCCTCCTTTCCCTTTGCCTCCCACCTTGATAAAGCCCTCAGTATCTTTGCCTGTGTTGGTTTTGATATTACTCTCCATTTTATTTAATGGGCAGTCTTTGAAGAGGTGCACGTGTTCATGACATCTGCGACATCTGAATGTGACATGTTCATATTCCACCACCAGCACCCATTCTTCAACATATACTTCTAGAATGATTTTGTCTAAAAGTGCTCCAGATAGGTCCATTTTTGCGCATATTCGGGCAAAGGAGGTATATTTTCCTCACAGAATCGCATTTGATATTTAAAAAAAATGACCTAGTTTATTGCCTATGGCCTTTAAGGATTATAGCAACCAATAATCTAAAAGTAGGGAGTAGAGTCTTATCCATACTGGTACTAATGTGAATGTCTCATGCTCCGGGACAAAATTCATCACCCATGTTCGCATGTATAGGCTTGTTGCAGCATAAAAATATGGTCCTTCTTCGAACACATTGTCTTTGTCTTCTAGGTTTCTGAACACTACTAAGAAGAAACCCTTGGACCCCAGGTGAAGATTTATTCCCCCCTTAGGTTTCCTCTGGTTCTTTATCCAAGCATGCAAGGCCTTCCCCATTGGCCATATCCCCATAAATTTGCATATTGGAGCGTAAGTCGCCATGTGATCCCTGCGCACCTGCAGCGCTGGATCACTTAAAGCAACTCGGGGTGTGATGGTAGACCTGGGTTTATAGAGGCCTATCATATTTTTGTGCTCAGTTCTGTGTCTTCCTCCTCTTGAACATTGTTGTCCTCTGACTTTGTCTAGGTTGTCTTCGTGCTCCCACGATTTGATATTTTTATGTTTTTCTCTATTGATACTCCCAGTTTTTGCCTCCAATGGTTTCTTGAAGTAGTTCAAAACTGCATGACTTTAAGAGGAAGTGGAACTCCCCTCTCCTCGCCCCTCCATGGTGACCATCTCTGAACCCTAACTTTATTTTTGCTTCCCCACAATGCAACTCTCCAGTTCCCCTAATATTTCAAGTTATAGTATTCTTCATTTTCATTTGTGATTCTTGTGCATCTCTCTTATTTTCTAATAGATAAAAATGGTTGCAAAGTTATTAGACTCTGTGTTATACTAAAATAGTTGTGTTTTTGTTAATAAAAATGGTTGCAAAGTTGTTAAATTTTGTTGACACCTAATCCTCACAATTGGGTGAATTTATGTAAATAGTTAAATTAGGAATGTGAATAGTCATCAAAATATGAACTGAGTAGTCACACCCTTTTGTATATAACAATAACCTACCTAATGAAACGTGTCAAATCAATTTTACTACCATTGGAGAGTTACTGCTAGCCTGACATGGTAACACAGCCAATTCTCAAAATAAGTTGTAACTCCCTTCATTTCTTGGCTACTATGGCCTGTACGTTGGTCTAAGCACTGTCCTCAATGCCTCTGTCCTCTGAAGGATTAATTTAGTGAATGATTACTCGGTCTAGAGCGGAAGGCAGAAGAACGCCTCTATTGAATTGACATACCACTGGTAACATAACTATTTTTCACGCTGCCTGAAATACGTTTGCTGCTTTGATTATTTGTACAAATGACTGCCATTGTTTCAAATGAATGACTATGGTATCAATGTGTTTCAAACGAATGACTGTGGTATCAATGCGTTTCAAATGAATGATTGTCATCTCATGCATATCAATGAATGAATGTGTATCAACGCTATAGAAGAATATGATGCCACTTAAACTGTGAGAGACCAGGAGCTTGTGTAGCGTATTACTGAACTGGAATTTGCAGCACGGGCCTTCTACGGTCTATTCCAAGAGACTTGTAATATTTTATACAACGCTGTCATATTTTATGAAAATTATGCAACCAATGTTTACAGGAACAGAACGGCAGATACATGTTTGGAATGGTTGGGACAGCGCGTACAGGTATGATGAGTGATTTCGTGGGCAAAAAAACAGAGTGGAATCTCTTTCACAAAAATAAAAACATAGAGCTGATGTTTAAATAAGTTTGAATGTTGTTTTAAATAAGCGCAGTGGAAGCGTAACATTCCAATGTGTGAGAATGTGGGTGAATAGTATCAATGCGCAGTTTTTTTAAATCATTTGAATGGTATAGTTACAGCATGTTACCCTACTGTGTTGTATAGTTAAAGCATTGAAGTGATATGTAATATATAAATATATTACATTATAAAACATTGAAGTGATATGTAATACATAATATTTGAATGAAATGCTGGATGCTTTTATCAAACATTGGAGGGATTTGAAGAAAATAAGTTTGGAGAAAATATAGTGGATAAAGTTGTAGCATAAGGAAGAGATTTGAAATCTTTTGAGAATTCCCTTTTGAGTACAATTTCACTG
>APFE030936861.1:8948-19976 GCA_000404065.3 Pinus taeda | reverse complement strand
GGGAGATAGGGAGAGAGAGGGAGGGAGGGAGAGGAAGGGATGGAGAGGGTGTAAGAAGAGAGGGGGAGGGAGAGGGGTAGAGAGAGGGAGAGAGACATTAGGAGGGAGAGAGAGAGAGATAAGTGGGGGAGAGAGGATGATAAGGAGAGGGATTGGGGGAGAGACAAAGGGAGAGGGGTTTATAGAGAGATAGATTAGGGGAGAGAGGGATCGTGAATGAGAATGGGGGAGAGAGAAAGGGATAGAAGGAGAGAGAGAAGGAAAGGGAGAGGGGCAGATAGAGTGAGAGATAGGGTGGTTGAGGGGGAGGTGGAGGGTGAGGTGAAGAGAGCAAGAGAGGGAGATATGTAGAGAGAGGGGCGGAGGGAGATGGGGGGAGAGGAGGAGGAGGAGGAGGAGGCTTCATCAAATTCTAGTTCATGAGGTTGTAGCTGTCAAAGAATACATTTAAATGTTTAGATAAGGTTGTTGTAATCATAATAAGGAGTTACACTCCTAGTTGTATTAGGCCTCTAGGACTACTAGTTAGGTGTCAAATGCATTTAAAGGTTTGTTTTATGATTAGAATAGGTGTCACTGATGGGAAATTCAAATCCTCTTCATGAAGGATGATGGAATCCTAATTGTAAATGCTATATATCGAGCAAGAGGTCAAATTAACAAAAGGGGTTGGAGAATTTTTGGCTCAGCTGTTGCTCTATGTGTAGACTATGTATATTTTTAACCTAATGAAGATTTCTACTTAGACAACTTAAGATTCATGAAGAGTTCTTGTATGTTATTTTTTTGATGGCATCTTCCGATACTTACATTGCAGTGGTGTTTACTTATGATACTCAAAACTCATCAATGATGCTCTGACTTCCTTCATAGATAAGCTAACTATGCTTCACTATTTTATATTGTCATTTCTGCACTTGAACTCGATAATGCCTTGACTTCCATGCTAGGTAGAATGTTTTGGCTGATCTTGCGGTGGTATTGAAACATAATTTGACTCCATAGCCCAATGGTAGCCAACCTTCATCTTTCAACCTGTAAACATATACAATCACAAACCATAGAGTTAGCCATCTATCCATATCTTTAATCAAAATCATTAACACTTTGAGAGAGCCCTCTCAGGCTGAGGAGGCTAAGCCTTAGCTAAAAGATTGGTTTGAAATAGTTACACTGAGATAGTCTGACCAGCAACCTATCAGGGTCCGATTTTGGTGATAACACCTCTCAAACAAACTCTCATATATATACATGTAATTTGTTCCAGTCCATTGTGTTGGGCCGACCCAGCATGATTATTTTCATTGTTAACCAACTAATTAATTACTCTACTATTATAACACAATCAAGAAAAAGTAATTAATAAAATTTTAATGATGTGAATCAATTTAAAAAAATGTTCAATGATGTCATTTAACCTAGAATGTAATTACGCTAATAGGTTTGTATGAGCAGTTAATTATGATATTTGGCCTATGCAATTTACCAACTACATTCATGAGGTTAATAAATGATATATTGTAAACATTTATAGGATCATTTTTTATTATTTATTTCGATGATTTACTAGTATACATTGCGACATAGGAGGATCACATATCACATTTGATGCATGTGCTAGAGACTTTAAAGAAGCAATTTATACACTCGTTTTTATAAGTAGCAACACCAATCCACACCATAATTTCAAGTGGCAAGTGTTTTCAGTGCGGAAAGGGTTAGTGAAGAGAATTGTAATTGTTGAAGAAGAACACCAATCAAGCATTGGTTATAGCATTACCAAACTTATAGTACCCCTTCGAAGTGGTGACATAAGTATGTGGGCCTGCTATGGGAGCAATCTTGATTCTAATTAATTGATTTGAAATAAAATTATGAAATTCGTACAAATAAAAAATAATACTAAAACAAGAACCCACCATAATAAAACTAAAAATATCTAATAAAAGAATAAATCAATATAGATCTAGGTGAATAAAATTAAAACAAGAACCCACCATACGAATATTAAAAATATCTAATAAATGAATAAATCAATGTAGATATATTTTAACGTAGATCTTTCATACACTGATCAATTATGTTTTTATTTTCATTAAGTCCCTCTCATTTCTTAATAAATCTTGGACTAAAATAAATATTCGCTAATACATACAAAAACCCCATTAACAAAGCACCAAAATCCAAGTAGGTCGTAACAAAATAGTCCTACCACTGCATTTTGTCTTGCCTAAAAGTAAGCATTGTTCAATTTGAATTTCGAATGGGCACACTTGATAAGTGCTGGAAGTTTCATGATAATAGCCTCAAACATAGATGAAGTGATTTTATCATCATAAGAAACAACTAGATGATTTATATTCCTTAATGAAATACATGAAAACTCAATTTTATCACCATAAGCAACAACTATGTGATTCAGAGTCCTTAATGAAGTTTTCTTAATGCACATGACAATTGAAATCAACTAGGAGAGCTATAAATAATAGATAATGCCTAACATAATGATAAATAATGAATGGTGATTAAGTATATTTATGAAATCCCAAAATTTGGGATGTCGACATTTTGTCTTCTTATTATTATCATGTATGCAAGTGATTGTGGTCATTAAAAGGAAAAACAATCAAAAGTGGTTTTAAGGTATAATAAAATTATTCTCAGGTAAATTTTAAGAAGGAAACATATACAAGAGTATTTTAGCATAAACTAAACTATTCGTATTCATTTGTGTGCCTTTATATTTGATTTATAGTGCCTAACAATGCAATCTAAGATATTTCTATATATTTTGTAGCTAGAGATGCAAAAAAATTGAAATGAGAATTTGTTCTGATTGTTTAAACAATGTCTACAAATGACTATGTTCATATATGGAAATTAAGTTTCCTTAAACCAACTAAATTGCATTATTTCTTATTACATTATATGAAATGAGTTATAGGTGTTATGTAAAAAGTTATTAGGAGATACCCTACTGCAAATACAATAAGTTGGCGTTGTCAATTACATTGAAAGTATTGTGGAGATTCCCTATAGATTAGAGTAGTTGAAAAGTATATTTTTCTACATATTTTTCGCACACGGAGGAATAAAATCTAGAGTGGGGTCATAAAGGAGAGATGTCAAGGATAGGGTGCGATAGTTTTGTTGAGATATTTCTTGTTATATCGATGTGATGTGGAATGCATCAAACTATAGGTAGAAATAATGTAACCCTTGAGAGGTTTAGTTGACCATTATTGTTCTCAAAATAACAATGAATCTACTCTATAGTGGGCATGGGTAGCATGAAAATATATTTGTATGTATGTTTCAAATACATGATGGTACAAGTGAAAAGGAAATATTTTGTTAATAGCACAATGCTCTAGAAAAAATTATAGTTGTTTGGAAAATACAAAGATGAAAGTTTAGAGTTTCCTCTAAGGAATACATTCTTTTAACTATGAATTTTATTTCTCACCATCTAGGATAAAGTTTTGAATAACTTTCAGTCATTAATACTATATCAAAAAATTGAATCGGCTTGGAAAAGTATATAAAAAATTAGAAGAAAGAAGTAAAAAAATCTTTAAAACCACACAAACTATTTTCACAAAAAAAACATTATATTAAAAATTTTAAACAAACTGATCCACCAAAAAAATAAGATATATAATCTAACTCCTTATATGATTAAAGAAGAAAACTGATAATGCTCCATAAAATTTGTTTTCAAAATAGCTAAAACCTTATAATAATAAAAAAAAAAAAAATAGAGTAAAATATACATATACAACAAATTTATATATGTAGTGGCTTTAGTTTCTTCTAGATGTTACAAATGCATAAATTAGCAATAGAATAATTAAAAGGAATATATTTCCAACATAAATTTAGAAATTAAGTTTGATGTCATCTTGACCTTGAGTTGAAAATCACATTATATGAGGGCACATTTTAACTTATAGATGAAATGGAAATTTTCACCAGAATTTGGGGATTTACTTTCAAGCAATATTGTTTTTGTTTAAAATATATTTTTTAATGTAGAAATGAATTGAGTTTCCTAAAAAACCATTGGGCATTCGAATTATACACATTAAACAACTTAAAATCACACTTTTAAAAATATTTATTTAATATTGGTTAAACTTAACTAGAAGCAAAGAGTAATTTTCCTCTATTAATTATAAATCACATTAAATTTAATCTAGTATTGAAAAAGGGTAAAATATAACTTCAAAGTGAAAAAATTTTGATTTTAAACTATATTGAATGTGTTAAGATAGAAATAGAGAAATATAATGATGATCACTGCTTCTCTGATAACCTTGTAATATTAATCATTGACAGCCAAAAGTAGACGACCAGAAAAGGCCCGTGCCAATATTACATAAATTACCTTGAAGTGATGTGGAAAGAATTTCATGAAACACATCTCAGGCCTTCTTTTTATAGACATTGTGGTAAACTATGATCCGCTCATTTCGATCACACATTTTTTTCAGATACATGATTGAGGGAATGTTTAAACGAATATATATTGGTGTCTTTAAATAAATAGTTCGAAGTTATTTTGTTCACGTCCTCTTCTTCTATCATTTGTATTTGCAACAATTTTTTTTTACGTATCTCAATGTTTGTGTATGTTATTGTTTGAATTTGAATTTATATGACTGGAATTGTTTTGAAATGTAGTTTTCTTTTAATTTTTATAATTATGTTATGACATATCTTTGGTTTCTTTGACTCGTGTGTAATTATATTTTTTTACCTTTTAAAGACCTACTATCAATGTTTTCTTGATGAAACATTCTCCCATTCAGTAGCAATATAAAAAATTGTCTCTTGGTGATATTCAAATAACTTACTGGGAGGCTATGACTCTATACAACATATGAATGTCAAAGTGCAAAAGGGTTGCTACAAAATCCTTCATTATGTAGTAGCCCTATCTTATTTCTATTTGTATATTATAATGCCTCCATAACACTTTTTTTCATATGCTTGATTGAATTGTATATATTCCTTAATATCTACATGTGGTATAAGTTAATCAATAGTAATTACCTAATGCATTATAAACTTTGTGATCATTTGCACTTGGCTTATTTTACATTTGGTTTATTTTCCATATTTAAATATTTCTTATATATCATGAACTTATCACATAAGATTTCGTTTAAATATATTACTGACTGTTAGGGCCTATATCTACCTCAGGTTGAGAAACTCAGGTCTAGGGTAACATCAAACCACGCTTAACCTGGTAGCCAACCCTACCAGGTTTGGAGAGGGATCTCTCCTTCTCAATCTCAATTAGGATATTGGTAATTAGGGCTTGAGATGACTGATATAAAAACTAATGTTAGGCTAGGTACGTTTTCTCAAAGGAATCTGATTGAATTTAATGGCTGGTCGTTGGATCAGATGGGCAAGGCAGCTTTGGGTCCACGAAATGAACACAAATTTGCAGAGGTTTTTGTGGGGCAAGGTAGGTAAGTGTTTTAGAACTTTGAAATGAGTGTAATGGTGAGTCTAAAGACTTGTGAGGAGCTATAGAGGGCATGAAAATGTCATGAGTCCTCTTCAAACAATAGTAAACATGTAGAACTAAATAAACCCCAAAGCAGAGCACCGAAACACCAATAAATTCCACCTTTAAAGTTGATTCATTTAGTTATGCTGGATGAAAGAGATGATGACACACATAAACATTAGATCAAATGAATTACAGAGAAGGAAACAATGCTAAATCACATTACCACAAGAATCCCACAAAATGTTGCAAAACACTAGTTTATTGCCTTGCCAAATTACAGAAGTGATGTACAAAGTAGCCCAATTCATCCACAATAAATTACAAGATATAGGCATCAAATGACCTATGCTAGCCATCAGGGATCGAATCCATGAGTTAAGGAGCTATTTCAACAAGATCTAAACTAGGAACTGAAAAATAGGCAGTGGAACAACTTGCCTCTAAAACCATGGAAACTGATTCGTTCAATTCAAAACCACCTAGAACTGATGTATATACCTCCTTAAGTAATTTTTCATCATTTTTACACAAATTACATCAATTTACATCAATCTACATCATAAATTTGACCATGAGAGAGAAAAAGTCAAACTGGTAGAAAAATAGGCAAAATTCTAAGAAAGAGGCAAAATTGACAAATTTTCCTCCTATTCATAGTGCCATTTTTCTGTTCATACCAATTTTTCTAGGCCAGTTTGGGAAGGCTTCCCGGAGTCCAAATCAGGTGTAGAATAGCTCATTGGAAAGCTCGGTGACTCTACCTTCTGGGAAAATTTGGATTTTTTGATATGGAGTATATTTGCCCCTCCACTAATGCAATCTCCCAAGATTGCTTCCTGTGTGGCAAAAAAGTGGCAGAGAGGGCATTTTTTGGGTGTTTTTGGCCTTTTTGGAGGTCCAAAACTTGTCAAAACTTCTCAACCATTTATAAGCATGCATTAATTTTCATGGTGATTCCAAAAATGTAAAGGTTTTTGCAAATGGAGACCCCCATCAAAAGCGTAGCGCCGGTGGCGCTACAGCTGCTGAAAAAACCTGTTTTTTGCATTAAAAATTTCAAAAATGAAAAATATTGCTCCAAATTTCTTGAAGTTTGGTATAAGTGATCCTTGTTAGGTTCTTTTCTGGGCCAATGATTCTTCGGCCAAGATATTGAGTTTATCTTTCTCTTTCTTCTTCCTTGAGACTCTTCTTAGCTTAGATTTTAGCCTCTTTATCCTTGCATTAAAAATCTTGTTCCAGGTTGGGTAGCGGTAGGCTAAGTGATGAAGAATTTTCTTCTCTTTCCTTTCCTTCTCAAGTAACCTCTCTAGGTGCATGTTCATCTTCTCCAACTAAGAATCCTTTTCATTCTCTATCTCTTGTTCAATGGAAGTCAAAGTGACATGGTCCTCTTTGTCATTTTGCCTCTTCAGTTTCAACATTTCTAGCTCCGTTAGGCTTTGCTTATCCTCCAATTGTTTGTTCTCTTTCTTGTTGGTTTTCTATATCATCCTCATGCACCTTCTCTTTCCTTTTATTTGTTGCTTATGTCTCTCCGTGGAACTATCATTCAGTGTCTCTTCATCATGGTCATATTCACTGTGTCCTTCCATTATTTTCCCTTGATTTTCAAAAATGTGATTATATATGAATGGTTTGTGGATAATAGTATGGAATAAGATGGAGGAATGGAATGGGCAGAGTGTATGGGGGAGGGAGTGTGGAAATGTAAGTGTGAACAGGGTTTAGGGATGTGAGTAGGGTTTAGGGAGTGAGTAGGATAAAGTGTGTAGGGTTTTATGGAGAGTTTGTACGGTTTGGGAAATTTGTATGTGAAAGTGGGATTTAGGGAGAATATATGAGGGAATGATGTTTAGGGAATTTATATAATGGAATGGGGTTTAGGGAAAACCAAATGGATGAGTGAACTTTAAAAGTTATGAGACAGTTTATTGAAAACTGGGGTTTGACTTCATGAGTAAAAGAGTTACCAAAGATTGATGTAAAACCATTTTCGACAAGAAGGATTGATTTACTTACTTTCCAGGAGGTAACTCGAGAGATTTGAAGCAAATTGAGTGGATTTGGAGCGTTCTGGGGCTTGGCTACCAGGTGCGTAGCGCATTTTTGCAAACCCATTTTGGAGGCCTTCCTAGTATCCTAATTGGGCTCAGGATAGCTCATTGGAAAGCTTATCGAGTCTAGTTTCCTAAAAAGCTTGAATGTTTAAATTTGGAGGTCATTTTCCCTACCAAAATTCGAATCTCCCAGTACTGGTCAAAATGTGCAAAATGAGGCTGCCTAAATGTAGAGTGTTGTTGCAGTCAACTTTTGAAGGTCTTCCTCAACTCCAAATTGAGCTCATGATAGCTCATTGGAAATATCTCTCTGTATAAATATCATTTAAATTATCAAGGAAGTCATTTGGTCAACCGGACTAGGAAAAATATTGATTTTCCAAATGTCACTCCAGAGGTGCATCAATTCTCCTGAGGCAATTGTATTTTTGACATTTCTCTAAAACCATGATACCTGTGTAAAAAGTGAAGGAGATTTTTCTTTCGTGGCCTATTATGGACAAAAACGTCTCTTACTTTTTACAAATTCATTTTTTCTTGCTCAAAAACATCATTTCAGTAAAACCTATCCTGATGTGTGGAATAGGGGATTTGTCGAAATGAAGTGAAATAAAGGGGATAAGGGGCTTCTAAATTCTTGAGAAAATTTTTGGAAGTAGGAAGGGATGTTAAGAAAGAGCGGAAAGGCTAAGGACTATTGCTTTTAGACTTGTATCATGTTTTTTTGGGTGATTTGGCATTCTCGTCAGGTATGTTAATCCTGATTTGCAGCAACTGTCTCAAATCCACCACTCACAAACACTCATATATGACAACCATTAATGTCTCTATACCATACCTCTCTATTATCAACATTTGAGTTAATCCCTTATGGTGTAAAGGTTACCAACACCTTGTTACTTCATTGTTCTTGTTCATATTTTTTACATTGTTAGGTAAGTTAGGGTCAGTTGACTCACACGTTGCAAATTTAGCCTCTAGTTTAATGTCATCCAAACTGAGATAGTAGGGGCATATCATGAATGTGTAGACTTTTTCCACTAGGTCAATTATTGGGATTTACTTCAATTGTTTCAGGGGGTTTAGTAAAGGGGTTATCAAGATTTTTTCTTCTTCTTTTGATACGAAGAAAGCTAGAGTGGGGCATCTAGATATGGTTACATATATTTATTTCATTGCATCAACTACTCATATCCCCTTTGAGAGAGAGAAATGGTCTAAAAGTTGCGCAATGTGTGACATTCCCTAGAAGCAACTTATCCTTAGTAAATATTGTGGATATCATGTGAAAGGTATGCCAATTTTCTCTTTGAAATCTAAATGGCATAATTTAGTGCTTTTGTTGCATCAATATGTTACTTGTAAAGGGTGACATAGTCTAGTTTTTATTTATCATAAAAGGTTGTTAATGGCATTTCTCGTCCATAAACTTAATTTTTCCTTTTATCTATATAAAATCCTAACTAAAATGTCCTGCACATACTAGTCACATCAGAAGTTAATATTAATACAAAACCATCAATCTAAAGTTAATATTAAACTAATTCAGAGGAAAATTTCATGAGCAAGGTGAAAGAGGCAATAGAATAATCCTAGAAACGATGAGTTTGTCCATATTGAGGCTCATTGCGAGGCTCATCCATGCCACTTTTTATGATGACAGTCCTCCAAGAAATATCCATTTGAATGAGCATAAATTAAGAACATGTATTGGTACCAACAATACTTGCTCATTATCCCATGTCTTGAAAACTATTTTAATAAGATTGTCCCTGAAAATAAGGAAATCATAGCTTCAATTCAAGCCGAGGAAAGACACAGGGAACATAAATCTTCCAGTAATAAAAATAAATATCAGTCTAAAGATACACATATTATTATCAGGTCATCAATGGTGAAATTAGTTATATCTTATGATGTAGATGGTTCTGATCCTGATAGGTAATAACTTTATTATTATCTATGATCGAGATTTTTGAAGTTTTCAAGGTATGTATCTATTTTTATTTATTTTACTAAATTTTAAAAAGGGCAAATACAAAATCTGTGGTTTTATAGTAGCCCTATCTTGTTGTCCATATAAATGTCTAATATAAGGCTTGTTGGTTGTAACAAGTCATCCATATTCACCAGATAGTGACATTATATTCCACAAAGGAGGATAACTAATCTATAAAGGAGAGAAGTCATAAAGATTACATCTAGGTCATACAGACGAGAAGTCATGCCCTAATGATTACATTGTGAATTTTCCCTATTACATGTATAGGCTTCTTTGTTTGAGAATAGGATTCTCACACATTTAATTTAATTATTAATAATTATTAGGTGAATGGTAGAGGTTTAACGTCCATGGAATATGTTAGAATAGTCATAGTATTATTCACATCTGAAGTGTTAATATTTATCTCCAACTTAATTTTGTTATTTTAATTAATTCATGTCAAATTGTTTAATTAAAGGAAACATCATATCAACATGTATCATATTGGACATGTCATATTGATAAGGCTTGGTATTGGCCCATAGTATTGTAAGAAGAGCTATTTAGTTGAGTTAAGAATTTCCATGGTAAAGTGGGGATAAAAAAATATAATAAATTTATAATCTAGTTAAATTTTATGATTCTTTTTTATCTGGGTAATGTGAGATGTATAATCGAGAAAGTGTTTTGATTCTTATCATGGGTTAATGTGTATACAAGTCATTCAATTTATACGGTTGCACTAATTAAAAAAATATATGAGTAAAAGTTCTTATTATGGGGTGTGTAGTCTTGTTCACTTTTTTGTTTTTATATGGTATTGATGTGAAATACAACATCAACCTATTGGTAAAGACAATGTAAAATTTGATATTCTTAGTAAACATTGCTTTATTTGTAAATGCAATTTTTTTTCTCAAAATGACAATGAATCTACTCTAGAGTGGACATGCATAGCATGCAAATCTATTTGTATATGTCGGGTATATAATCTATGGTATAGTGTAAAGGAATTATAAATATTGAAAGAAAACCACATTTTTATTAGAAATTTACATGTCAACATAATTATATAAATTAAATGACTAGTAAATGTTAATAATTATCAATACATAATAAACATCAAAACATTTACTTCATAATACATCTTACGTCGCTAAAATTTGAAAAATTATGAAATCAACTATATCATTATTATTATTATTATTATTATAAGTTAAACATTTATTCATTTCAGAAAGCATGGAAGAAGATTTTTATCCATCAAGATTTATATCCACTTTATCACTGAGTTTGTTAATCTATAAATAGGGTATGTTACAATACCATGGATGAGAGCCATGGCTTCTTAATATCACATGTCGAAGAAAACATAACTCAACTCATTTCATATGAAACTTGCTCATATGATATTTTGTTATTTAATCAATTTAACTAAAATGACAAAAGAAACATAA
>APFE030936859.1:61309-79067 GCA_000404065.3 Pinus taeda | reverse complement strand
ATTATTATTATTAATAGTATTATTCATATTTATTATTTATTCTTAGTTATTTATTATTAATTCATCTTATTATTATTTATATTATCATTTATTCCTATCCATTATTGTTATTTATTCTTATAATTTATTATTTATATTATTATATCTGTTATTTAATTATATTTATTATTTGACTTAATTAATCCTATGTTAATTATTATAATTTATATTCTTATTATTATTTTTCCACTGTCCTTATTATTGTCCTATCTATAATTATTGTTCTTTACTCGAATTATTATTATTTATTCTTATTAATTATTAATTGTATTATTTATTATTAATATATCCATCCTAATTGTACTTATTAAATTTTCATTAATATTTATATTATTCTTATTTATATTTTTAACTATAATTTAATTGTTCTTATATATAATTTTATTATATATTCTTATTGTCTATTATTTATATTTATACATTATTAATATTTATAATTAATGTTATTGCTAGCTAATTAATTCTATGTTTATTATTATTATTTATATAATAATTATCTTTATTTATCTTTAATATTCTTTTTGTCTAAGGTTTTTAATGAGAATCAAGTTAATTTTGCTAGCTATCAGGTTAGAACTGAGGTCCATATCCAACCTAGTTACCAATTTTTAATTTTAATTTTAATTTTAAAGAGAACTAATGCAATTTTTCTTGGGGGTTGAGCAAGGAGTTCCAGTTTTTGCTGATCTCCAAGCCTCCATCCCTATTAAGGTTTCGAGGATGTTTTATGCTTTCAATAGCTTCTCTAACCTTACGCTTGAAATGATGATCTTCATTAGCAATGACCTTGGCGTCTTCAAGGCATATATGGTGATTAGTTTTGCCCACATGCTCAGCTAAGGCTGAAGATCGGGTTCTTTCGTTACGGATATCTGCACTATGCTCTTTGAGCCTAATCCTTATGGATCTACCTGTTTCTCCTATGTATTGATCCCCACAAGAGCAATTGATGATATATACTCCTTTTTGCTGAAGTTAATCTTGGTTGTCCTTAACAGATTTCATCCTTTGTTTAATGGTAGACCAGGGTTTGAACACAGTCTTTATATTTTTCCTATTGAGGATTTTTGCTATCTTGTCTGTGACTCCTTGTATGTAAGGAAGGTAGGCATTAGAGGTTGGGGGGTCTTTCGCCTTGTTTCTATTATTATCAGATTTGGCCTTTTGAATGGCTTTGTAAATGCCTTTATTGTTGTACCCTAGGTTGGCAAAAGTTCTTTTTAGGTAAGAAATTTCTTCTTCGGTATGGTTTATATCAGAAATTCTACAAGCTCTAGTGAAGAGGGTTTGCAGAACCCCCATTTTCTGGGCTGGGTGGTGATGAGAATCGGCATGCAGGTAGTTATCGGTATGGGCTTTCTTTCTAAAAACTTTGTGACCTATGGAACCATCCTTTCTTCTTATTTATAAGGAGAATGTCCAAGAATGGTATGCAATTGTTTTCTTCTACTTCCATTATAAATTTGATGTCTTCGGACATGCTATTGAGATGGTCCAAAAACTTGTTTAGCTCATCCTCGCGGTGGGGCCAGTTGACACTGGTGTCATCCACAAACCTGACCCAAGATTTGGGTTTTAATGGATATGAATCTAGCGCCTTCTTCTCGAATTTTTCCATGGAAAGGTTTGCCACGATTAGCGAGAGAGGTGATCCCATAGAAACACCCATCGTTTGCTCAAATATTTCACCCTTATCTTCTTCTCTGTCTCATTTTCTACTAGAGCCTTAAATTCTTTAAACCTATCAAAGAATTCAGATTTCTTCTTAAGGAAATATATCCATGTATTCCTTGAGAAGTCATCTATAAATGATACATAGTACATAGACTTACCCAATGTTGGAACTTTCACAGGTCCAAACACATCACTGTGCACAAGCTCTAATATATGTTTCATCCTCTTATCACCAGAGGGGAAACTCACCCGATTCTGCTTCCCATATACACAATTTTTGCAGAAATCAAAATCCAGAGAGCTATTACTCATACCTTCTACCATACCTTTACCATGAAGTATTCGAAGGCCCTTCTATCCAATATGTCCAAGCCTTTGATGCCACAGCATGGTCTTCTCTCCAGAGACCACTAGATTTTCTGCTCCATTTTCAGGAACAATACAACTCTTGCACCCGTCAACAACAGTGCTACCTTGAAGCTTGTACAGAGTTCCAATCCAAACTCCCTGCATCAATACCAGTTCTCCTCGAACCATCTTGCAGGTAGCCTTCTTGAACACTGTCTTTACACCTGCATCATCCAACTTTCTTACAGAAATAAGATTTCTGGCCAATGCAGGAATATGCAGAACACCCGGAAGGGTTTAAACCCTTCACTTGCAACTCACTTTACTTTTCCGCGACCAATGATCTAGCCTTCCTATCATCTCCTAAGAGACATCACCACCATCGAATTCTCATATCACGAACCACTCCTAGGGGAGTGAAGTGAAGGATGCACCTGAGTCAATTAACCATGCTCATGATCTACAATGTGTACTGAGAAGCCAAGTACACATCTCCACCTTCATCTGAGGTGGTTTTCGCCTCTGCAGAAGGAGCATCATCAGATCCCTTTCCTTTATCAGGAGCTTTAGATTTACAATCCCTTCTGAAGTGGCCTTCCTTACCGCATTTCCAACGCACCACTTTTATAAGTTTTCCTGGAGATTTAGATCTCCCTCTAGATTAGGATCTCCCACTCGATGACTTATTTTTGTTTTTGTCCTTGTACAAACAAGGCATCATCATTACGGTTGTCCATATTTTTCCGTCTCATCTCCTCCGTCAACAAGGCTGAGACTATTTCATCAAACTGCAAAGTAGTTGCATTGCTACCTATTGCAATAACCAGACTATCCCACGAACCTGGTAGAGAACATAACAAACTGATGCACTTATCTTCATCTGAAATTTTAATATCAACAGATGATAATTGACTTACCACAGTATTAAACGCATTCAGATGCTCTGTCACTGAGTCTCTATCTTTCATCCTCAGGTTATACAACTTTTTCCGCAGGAATAGTTTATTCACCAGATACTTAGATTGGTACAAAGTCCCTAACTTGTCCCACAGAGCCTTCGCCATAGCTTCCCCTGATACATTCAGCAATACTGAATCTGAGACACACAATCGTATTGTGCTCTTTGTCTTCCGATCCAACTTCTTCCATTCTTCATCGGTCACTCCCGTTGGTTTCGTACCCAGATCTACCGCGATCCACTGATCTTAATCCACCAACAGATCCTCCATCTTGAGTTTCCACAACTCAAAACTCTGACCATTGAACTTCTCAATCTCTATCTTTCCGCTGCTCGCCATCTTCTTTCACCACCAGAATCGATCTCGCAGATCTCCCACTAAACGGGGTCTACCACAGGCCTGAGCGAAACCCCTCAGCAACAAAGGCGTCCCCTTGAAGCCAAAACAGCTCTGATACCAAATGTAGGTTTTAACCCTGTATAGAAATTACCTGCATACGAATTCTAAAACAAAGAAAATAAATAATGTGAGAGCATAACACATTAAAACACATATACACAGAGATTTCCCACTGGATCTCAAAACCGAGACTACCAGCTTGATTTTTCATTATGTTCCTTTCAATGTTATAATACATATTTATACATGCCGAAGCATCCAATACCATGGACTGAAAACCATCGCGTCCAAAACCATGGACCAAAAACGATCACGTCCAAAAAACATGTGCGAAAATTATGCACAAAACCATAGGTGGGTTCGCCCAACCTAACATAGGGTCCAAAACCAAAATTTTCCGGGGCGCTGCCCCGGACCCCATGAAGTGGGGTTACGGGTACCCCTCAAACCCCCTGTTAACTATATGGAAAGAATATAACACAACCCAACAATGGCATGTGTATTCATTGTGTTGTACTTTGTGTATGTATATGTGTTGTGTTGTACACCAGGTATAGGAGTATGTATTGTGTTGTGCACTAGGTGTAGGTGTATGTGTTGTGTTGTATGCCGAGTATAGGTGTATGTATTGTGTCGTATTGTATGACGTGTGTAAGTGTCTGTGTGTGATGTACAATGTGTGTATGTGTACATGATTAAATATAAGTGAAGGCATTGGGATCTTGTCGGGTGTGGCAACTGATGCAACATGTGTACGAACAAGAACAAAGGTTGAAGAAAATGACCAATTGAAGGATATGTATTAATAGTTTATTTTAGTTTAACTATGCATATGATTCTAATTTTGATGGTTACATGTGATCTAGGATTCTAGTTTATAATGATTGCATGGAATTCACGATTTTGATTTATGGTGCTTAATTTTTGAGCTAACTGGATGTGATATGTTTATACACGATGATTTGATAAAAAAGCAATTTTTCTTAATGTGACAGGAATTGAACCAAATTGTAAAGTGTACCTTATTGATGGGACACTGATGAGGTACGATGTGAATTTATTTCAATTTATTTTGAATCTAATGGAAAATTTTGTTCTTGGAATAGGAAATCATGAAAATGGTTGGTTTGGGTGGTTGGAATTGGCTATCAAAGAATTAGCAGTAACAACAAAAGGAAATGGAACATGTATAAGTATGTTGGTAAAGCACTTCAGGAGTAGGGCCATTGTGACACTGGTACCTAATAATGTCGAATGACTACCATGAGAATTCTATGACCAGTATGATGGCAATGAGATAGGGATATGCCTTGGTTTTTGGACCCTCCAATGCAAGGAAACCTTGGCAAGGGAGGGGTTTCCTGAGGGACTATGTAGCAGAGAAGGGGATGCCCTTGGCACATGGAAGGTGTGTGAATTGATGGAAAGGATGTCTGCGTTGACCAACAGACTATGTAGTAGAGAAGGGAAGGTCAGTGAAATGGATTTGTTTTGGTCCTTAGCATTGCTAGATGGAACTAGAAGCACATTTGGAGTGCACCTTGGAACAATGAGCCGTTAATTGTTCACTAAGACAATAAGTAGTGTTCAAAATGCGAGGTAGATTTAAGTTTGGAAGTGGATTCTAGACTTCCTGAGAAGGAGGTGAATCCTAGTACTACTTTTGAGGTGGAGGTGTGAGCCTCTAGATTCTCCTGTTGCTGATGCGGGTACTGTATCCTTTTATTTGCTAGTCAAAGAAAATGTGCATATGTGTATATTATTGTAAATACTGTATCAAGTTGGATTTACAAAGCTCCATAGACAATATGATTATTTATTGGTTGAAATAAATGTGTATGAGTATATATGTGGTTGTTATCGTAAATAATGTAATGAGTTGGGTTATAAAGCTCCAATAAATAGTATGTTTGTCATGTTTTATTAGTAGTCAATGTAAATACTGCAACAAACTGTATTATAAGGCTCCATAGGCAGTATGTTTTGCTTTTTAGTGGCCTTGCTAGTAATAGGTGTCATAGAACACCAAGGGTAGTGTTCCCCCAAGGGGGAGGGTTTTGTAACAACCCCTGGTTGAATTTCCATGTAAAAGATATAAGACCAAGGTCATGGGACACGTATTCCAAGATGAATGGTGGGAAAAACATCCTAGTGGGTGTCACCTTCGATTTATTATGGCTAAGGAAATTGGAAAAGGCATTGACAAAGGCTTTGAAAATATAAAGAGGCATTAATTGACATTTATTTATCAAAATAAAGGAAAATAGGAGAAAAGGAAAGTGAAAGGCCATAGTTTGCTTGAGGGGGAAATTGAAGGAAAATAGAGGAAAATGAATAACATAGAGGCCTCAATGATGAAAATGCTTTGGAGGATTAGTTCATGGATTCTGTCATTTCACTTATGGATTTATATTCCATTCTCTCTTTCTCTCATACCCTCGCACACTTAGAGTATTCTTAGAGCATGCTTGGAGCACTCTAGTATTCACTTGGATTGAAGAAGGAAGGCAAAGGAAAGCAAGAAAGTGCAAGGGAATAGCAAGATCAACAACTACAATGGGATTGATTTGCAGGTTTCGAGTTGCATGTATGATTTCCTTGCTAGTTTTGGCATGCATGGGACATGCATGCAGTTTCTTGATTATGAGTTGTCATTGACATGGAGGATTGCTTGGATTGATAGTGGTTTTTCCTGACCTTACCATTTCCTAGATAGCCATGGTTTTGTGGGTTTTCTCATTTATTTTATGGTTGGTTCTCATGTTCCTTATGGGTGTGGGTTGAGTTATTAGTTGTTGGAACCTTGGTTAGAAAAACACTTTGGAAGACTTAAAACAACTTGGGTTGATTTATTAGTCCTCGAAGCCTTAGTTGGAGAGAAACTTTGGAGCCCTTTGTGGGTTGAGTTACTAGTCCTGGAGCCTTGGTTGGAAAAACACTCTAGATTCTGGTAGCTATGGGTTGAGTTACTAGTGCTGGTACCCAGTTGGGACAAATGCTCTAGATCCCTAGACAACCTATGTAAACACCAATCTGGTGAGAGTTAGTGATGTCTGACTGGGAGGTGGAATCACTGGTTAGGAGTTGAGGTAGTTTAGCCTTTGGAAGCTCTGGTTTGTTTTTTTTTTGTTATTCCATGAGATCCTACATTCATGCTTGGAATATGGCACAACCAGGAGTTCAAGGTAGTGAAAAATTTGTTTCACTTAAGGTTTGGGTACCTAGAAAGGTGGTTTAGCTATTGGGCGTCCTGTAGCTCCTAAGGAAGGTCTTTAAAATTTTGGTTTTTCGATTCCACTTCCTTAACTATACTAGGAGGTTGATTCATATCATAGTAACTCTTCATCACATGTTTTCCCTAGTAGACCAACGAACTTGGGTAAATGTGGGAGGAGGGTGTTATGCCCTTGGGGCCCATTAAGGCATAATAGTTTTCAATAAATAAGTGAATGATTGGTTTACTAACATTTAATCCTATCATTTAAATATCATAATGAACTCATCTGGTGCGAAATATATCAATGGGTAGTTTCGAAAATATGGATAAAATCAATCGTAGTTGTTGGCTTATTGGGCCCTGACCCAGGTTCGGAAGAGTTATTAGCCAAACAAATCCCACAACTACTGGCCCTTTCGGCAACAGCTTGTGGAGCACGGACTGAGGTCTCACCTGAGGTAGTAGGGGAGGGTGCTGGAACCAGGTTTCCACACCCTTGGGATGTCTTGATGTGGTCTGGAGGGTTTGCGAACTGTTTTGTAGCTTCGCACTACTTTACCTCCACGTAGATCCGGAACAAGGCACTTCCTTCAGAGTTATTATTTATGAGTTTGCTATAGATCAGATCCACTCTTTACAGTCTTTAAGAAAACATCTAAACTTAAAACTATGTGCGCATCATTATAAAGATGTAAGTTCATACAATAGATTATGCATAAATTTAGACCATAAGCAAATAACAGATCCACAAGAAAACACACAATGATTAATAAATTCTTATCTTTATTGATCTTCTCTTTAGTAAAACCAGATCCACCCTGCGCTCAGCTTCAGGGGTCCACGCACATAGTTGTGGACTCTACTAGGCCTCTGTGCACATAGCTACAAAGCCTCTATCTACCCATCAACACCCTTGACGCGAACTTACAGATGCAGAAAATATTGTCTTCACAGACCCATAGCACTAAGATCCATCAAAAACAAGAACTGCCTTTTACCCTTAGAGCCTTGCTCTATTTATACATTCCCATGGTCTGCAGACCATGGGCAGACCGACTTACTTCCTATTATTCTATACTATTTCTTGGGTGGACAACCCTTTGACTCGACCTATTACATTTTGCGCTCCGCATATTTCGGAGATTTACAATATTATTATCCTAACTTATAGGCTTTAAGCCCCAAAACTTTTATGCGGGACCTCCGCTACCCAACAGGCCCCCAACACAATCATCGTGACTCATCCCGAGTCACTCGTTGGTGTAGCGATACACGCTGCCTAGGCTTCGTGGTTCACCTTCCTGTGAGTGACGCATTGCTCCCTCCTTGTCTCCTGTAATGCTTCTTCCAACTTCTGCTCCATTGTCGCTACCAATTCACATAACCGATATTGTTGATTCTGCTCTACTCGGTTAACATAGAACACCCCCTCATAGGATTTTAGCTCTAGCTTGGGTGCCGCACACGGGAACTCCTCATACTAATGTAGCCATTTTCCAATTTCGTATCTTCTATACGCACTTTCTGCTACAACTTGTGTTGCAATTTTGCAAGACCATTGTTGCTATCCGCAACATCCCAATCTTCAAGGTGCATTAGAGATGACTTGTTAACTACAATTTCACCACTTGTCTCCATATTTACAGCCTCTCCCTTATCTTTTATGGTTCACCGTCCAGCCATGGGTGAGGCAGCGACATCCGAACGAGTTTTTCTTCGTGTCTACAAATTTCCATCACATCCCCTATAGTTGATGTTGAACTCTGCATGGTGCCCACAGCTATCAACACCGTCCTCTTCAGAAAGCCCTGCATCTCCAATGGCCATATCACAACTCTCAGGGTTACTCCTTGAGTGTAGATAATGAACAGTCCCATAGCAGTGGGAAGGCACAATAGCTTACTGTTCTCAGAAGCGTAGCTCGTTTGGTGGATGCCCCTCTGTGATTTATTAGTGTCTCGAAATTAAAATTCGTTAGCTCCCGCATTTCCTGGTGCCCTCATGCTAAGTCTGCGATAGATAATTCCAGATATGGCTCGTACCCCATCTCTTAATTTCCCGCTACCTACTCCCTTTTACCATAACTTAGACATCTTGTCATGAATAGTGACAACAATGGTCACCTTTCTACTTATCAATGCAGCAGTGCAGCCCTATTTGCACAACCACAACCCTTGTGATAGAACAAATCTACGTGCACCCCGGTTGTCACGTAGCTGCTCCCCAGACTGCTTTATCGTCCCGCTCTCTCTTTCAACTGGCTGGAGCAGTTAGACTATCCTTCGAGTAGTTAGTCAGGCGAGTGGCCCACCCATGTAGAACTTCAAGCAACTACCATTTACTTTCCCTGGGAAGGGGTCTCCGTTGAACTTGGCAAGTTAGACCGCACCTTCATCTGTAACTTCTTTGACTACATAAGGTCCCAACTAGTGCATGCGGAGGTTATCGAGGAATTTCTCGAACTTGCCGTCATATAGTAATACTAGATCATTCCCTTTGAACGTGCACATCTTGATATGGCAATCATGCGAAGCTTTCTCTCACTGCTTTTGTACTTGCTGATGAAATCCTACTAGAAATTGCTCCTCCTCAAGTTCCTTTAGCTACGTGATCCTTTCTTCTAAAGCTCCGTGGTTTGCCATCCATGTCGCCGCTGCTATTCGTAAACTAGGTACAATGTACTCCATTGGCATGACAACTTCCTTGTCGTAGACTAATCGGAAAGTTGTCTAGCCCATCAACTTCTTGCATGTTGTTTGGTATGCCCATAGCACATCAGAAATGTGCAAATCCCAATCATTGCGCTGCGCATTACATACCTTGGTCAACGTTGTCTCCAAAATTTTGTTGAATGCTTCAACGGTCCCATTTGCTTGCGGATGGTATGACATACTCTGTTGATGGTATATTTGAAATTCCTCAGTGAGCATGCTGATAGTCTCATTTAGGAAATGTGTTCCATGGTTGCTCATTAGAAGTTTTAGACATCCAAGTCGCGTTAACACATTCTCGAACAAGAATTTTGTAGCTGTAGCGGCCGTACATCCTTTAACTGGCTATGCTTCTGCCCATTGGGTCAAGTACTCTGTTGCTGTAATGATATATCATGCCCCCATCTTTCCTGGAGGTGTGATAGGCTCCACAAAATCGATTGCCCATTTCTTGAACGGTTGCAGCGTCATCTGTGGCTTGAGTGGCATTTCATCCCTTTGTGATGGTTTCCCAATGCGTTGACATACGTCGCAGGCCCAACAATACACTTTTGGGTCTTGATGTAGAGTTGGCCACCATAGTCTAGCGCGAAGAATCTTCTGTGTTGTGGCACGACTTGCATAATGTCCTCCAACAACCCCCCCCATGTTCCTCAGCCAACATCTATCCTTGCTCAAATTCAAGTACATATCTACATAATATTTCATCGTTGCCCATTTTGTAGAGGTGCCCTACAATAACAGTAAAATCTGCTACGCGTATCACCAATTCTCTCTTTTGTTGAATGGAATATCACTACAGTGCGGTTCCTGTGGTTAAGAAGTGGATTATGTCCTCAAAGTGGCCATCCGTGACACGTACTGCATACAATAATGCATCCGGTAGTCCTTCCTCTAAATTTGTGCGCTCTTCTCCATTCTCAATTCAGGACAGGTGATCTGGGCCTATGTTTAGACATCTCCGCTTTATGACGACTTCGAAGTCATATTCTTGAAATAATAGCAACCACCTACAAATGTGCCCCCCAACACAGGTTCGTTCACTAGGTATTTTAGCGTAGAGTGGTCAGTATACATCTTAAAGTGTTCTCCAAGCATATAGTGGCACACGTATACCATCGCCAATCCTTCTCACTCAGTAATGGAGTATCTCTTCTCAACTTTTGACAATCGTTCATTTATGAACGCGATCGGGTGATCAATTCCTTCTGCTCCTTCCTGTGTGAGTATCGCTCCCAACGCGATACAGGACGTGTCAACATGCACATGAAATTCGATGTCCCATTTTGGAAAGACCAATATAGGGGCTGATGCCATATTTTCCTTAAGCGTTTCAAGACTTTTGTTACATTCCTCATTCCAACAATAAGTAGCATCCTTTTTCAGTAATTGTTCCATTGGTGTTGTGATCTGTGCATAGCTTTTTATGAACTTCCGATAGTAACCAGTGTGTCCCAGTGTGGTGCCAATTGTTTGACACTTCGCGGCACTTGCATGTTGAGTATGACAGTAATCTTTGTCAGATCCACCATTAGACCTTACTTACAAACCACATGGCCGAGTAGGTTTCCTAAGGGGACGAGGAAAGCAAACTTCTTTAGGTTAAGCACAATCTGGTGCCGTCGGAAATTATCAAATATTAACCATAAGCTCGTGGTATGTTTCTTAACCATCCCAAATATGGTCCAATCATCAAGATACACCTCTAAGAACTTGTGTATGAACTCCTTGAATGAATATTTCCAGCGCGTTCTTTAGACCAAAGGGCATCATCGTATACTAAAAGTGGCCCCATTCAATAGCGAATGTTGTTTTACTCCTACCCTTTGGCGTAATCATGATCTGGTGGTACCCTAAGGAGCCGTCCGTAAAGGAGTAGGCTTCTTTTCCTCCCACGTTTTCAGTAACTTGTCTATAAATGACGTCAAAAATAGATCGTTAACGGATGCATCATTGAGCTTTCGAAGATCCATGCAGATGTGAATTTCACCTTTCTATTTTTTCTCCTGCACCACCATCAGACTCCTCCACTAGTTTAATTATTTCTGCTACAAGAATCTTGTCGAACTCTTCGCGAACCTTCGCTTTGTATTTTGGATTCAACCAGTAAGGCCGCTGCTTAGCTGGTTTCGCATCCGGCTTCAAGGTTATCTTCATCATTCCCAGGTCATTGAGGATCCCTTTTAAATCCTTGATTTTAGTTGGGAATAAATCTTGATACTCTCGAAGTAATTCGACAACCTTTTCCACCATGGCATCGTCCCAGTAGTCCCCAAGTGTTGCATACTTCGACTCTTCCTCCGTTCTGATGTTTACTTGCTTTTTTTTTAGTGTCACAGTGATGTCAGGATCCTGGATTGCTGGTCCGCGAACCTCATGACTCCCCTCTGTTTCCAAAATATTGATGTTTCTAGGGTCATCCTCATCATCTTCTACCTGCACATTGTAACATTCTAGGGCCTAACGCAACTGTCATGACCAGTCTGGCTACACAATTTCTTTTGGTTCCAGTGGTATTTTGAAAATAACAGCCTTCACCACTCACAACGCATCATCCACAATATCCATCCATTGAGATTCAAAGAGGAACGTTAACAAAAAAACTTCACCAAGATATCCCATTCGCCTGTACCATGTTGGAGCTCTGTTTCAGTATACCAGTTCCTTGGAATGACATCCAGGGTATGATAAAATAAGTTTACCCTCTCTGGTTGAGGCTCTTCTCCATAGGCTTGGACCCATCTGGTAAGGTGCATGCGCTGGTCATCACGTCCATTGTATTTCTTAGTTATTCGTAGTTCTGGTTTCCCAAATCTTATTTGCATCATGCACCTGCAGCCGCACCAATCATCGATGGTTCCTTCATGTGTGCCCCACCAACGCACAGGTGTTGCACGCAATGCCCATCTCAATGCATCAAACTGTTGGTGCTCTGGAACCACGCTTTCAAATTTGGTCAGGAATTCATCTACTGCTGTCAGTCCATCATACATCGGCAATTCACAAGCTTAAGCTCTGATGCAATACAATGACTTAGTCATATTGTAGTTTAACGTGGTTACCCTGTTCAACCGATTATGCCACCGCTCATCTTCCTCATCTGAATCTTCGGTGTAGGACTCTACATGCCCCCATGATATTCTTCCTTCCGCAGTCGGATTGACCCAATCTTGATTTCGTGCAGTAATTTTGTAGAGACAATCTAATTCATTATCACTTCCTTTATCGCACACAGGTTCAGTGTAACGCGGTCTTTCAGCCAGGTCTAATGGAATGACTACGCGAAGTGACTTCTTTTCAAATATCATTTTCCGCTTCTTTAAATTAATGACCCCATTCATATCGGTGGCCTAGTCTATCCCTAACAATGTAGGGTAAGAGCTACTTTCATCCATGATTTCTATTACCTCAAAGTCCGTTTGGGTGCTCATGCCTTCTATATCTACTGTAATTCCTTGTAGTCTTCCCATGGGCAGGATCTTTTGTTGGTTCGCCATCCGCAATTGAATAGGATACCATTGTAGCGTGGGCTTGCCTAGGCACTCCCAAGTTTGTTTAGGTAGTACATTGGCATCTGAGCCCAAGTCCAGAATGATTTGATCCATCTCATAGTCGCCAATTTGCATCGTTAATCGCATTTCCCACCCATTTCGCGACGCATGTTTTCCCAATTTTCAGACCATGCGAGGTTCACCCAACCCTGCGCACCTAGTTATCAATTCTTGTAGTCCTTTAACTATGCTATTGTCATGAAGAAATTACATGCATGTCTCTAAAAAGGTAGTTATCAATGAGGGATCGCTCTCCGACTCGGGTTGATCCTTACTACCTGGGGTAGAGACTTCCGCAAAGCTCTTCCTAGCTTCCAGACTTGTCTCCTTATGAACCCCGACATCGTCCTTGGTTACCTTCCTCTTATCCTCCCCTGAAGCTGCACCACTTCTGAGCACCGTGTTTATGTTGGGGTCTTCCTCATGTGTTTCAGCCCTCATCATTTGGACATTCTGTGTTGTCGTAGGCTGTGTTGTCCTCTTCTCCCGTATTTGTGATATGAATGTGGGGCAATCTATCATTTCATGATTGAACTGCTCGCAGTAAAGGCACGATATTCTAGTCGAATTGGTACAGTCTCACACGTAGTGTCGTAGTCCTCCGCAGTTGTAACAGATTAGCCGCCCGTGACCCCTTCCTAACCCCATTCCTCCCTGTCCTCTTCCACGTCCTTGGAACCCACCGCGCGCTATCGCCGTGGATAGATCCTGACCTCACGCTTTAGTCTACATTCTATAGGTAGGTGACTGGTCCATCAATAATTGATAACTACGATAGTATCGCTCCTCGTGGCCCATTGATTTGCAAAAGTTGCAAAATAGGTGCTGGGGGATCTGGTTGAATTTTTGCAATAGATGGCAGTTTTCCGTGTTGTGCTTTCCTCCCACCTGATAGATTGCGCACCAGAGCGAGGGTGTCATGCTTGGCCCTACTTGTGCCTTTGGTCGCAACGGTGTTGGTCCCCCTGATGCCACATAGTTCACAAAGACCGGATAGTGATCCTTATCATGACCTTGGCTTCTACACTTTATACACCACACTTCCTACTAGACCTATGGCTAGGGCGCCTTTTCCTGTTTTAAACTTTGCATTTCTAAACATGGGTTTTGTATTTGCGCATGGATTTGTTGAACTCCCAACCCTAGATCCTGTATTGGAGTTTCGTGCAACCTCATCGCTGTCTCTAATGCTTCAGCCTGGGTTGAGATCTTTTGTTGTGACAGCGCCATCCTTAGATGTGGTGTCAATGATGCCACAAACCACGCATAGTGTTGCACATCCGACAGCGTCATGTTCGCATCACGGATTTTAATTTTCAATCTTTGATATAAACCCCACAAAGTTTCACTAGGCATCATCGTGATCTCCTTGAACCTTATGATCGACTGCATTTCTGATTTCAACTGGCTAAATTCTTTTTTCATTTCAATCTGGATCTCTGTTGTTCTCGCATTCGGATGATCGCTTGAGTACCTTATATACCATGTCAACGCGTGGTCTTGCAGAGCACTAACTAGGGTAGCCTTTTTGATGTTATCATCTGTAACTCCGTGCACTTCCCATACTGCCCTTACCACGAACCAAAATTGTTTTAGATCTTCACTTCCTGCTCCTTTGAACACCAACAACTGGATCGTGCTCATCATGTTTAACCTCTAGTTTGTGCGTCAGTGTACTAGGACCTACTATGAACTCGTACTGCTCTTGATCCAATCTATCCTTAGATTCTTTCTCCATAGGGTTCCAGTGTCTCGATATCAGACATCCCTTAGGTAGATCCTAGTCTCGGCAATGGAACCATTTGTTGGCTTATTGGGACTTGACCCAGGTTCGGAAGAGTTACTAGCCAAACAAATCCCGCAGCTACTGGCCCTTTCAGTAATAGCCTGTGGAGCGCAGACTGAGGTCTCACCCGGGGTAGCAGGGGAGGGCGTTGGAACTAGGTTTCCACACCCTTGGGATGTCTTGATGTGGTCTGGAGGGTTTGCAAACTGTTTTGTAGCTTCGCACTACTTTACCTTCGCGTAGATCCGAAACAAGGCACTTCCTTTAGAGTTATTATTGATGAGTTTTTTATAGATTAGATCTACTCTTTACAGTCTTCAAGCAAACATTTAAACTTAAAACCTTGTGTGCGCCATTATAAAGATGTAAGCTCATACAACAGATTATGCATAAATTCAGACCATAACCAAATAACAGATCCATAAGAAAACACACAATGATTCGGAAATTCTTATCTTTATTAATCTTCTCTTCAATACAACCAAATTCGCCTTGTGCACTCATTTGCAGGGGTCTGCACACATAGCTGCGGACTCTACTAGGCCTCTGCACACACAGCTACAGAGCCTCTATCTACCCACCAACACCCTTGACTTGAACTTACAGACGTAGAAAATACTGTCTTCACAGACCCATACCACTAAGATCCAGCAAAAACAAGAGCTTCCTTTTACCCTCAGAGCCTTGCTCTATTTATACATTCCCATGGTCTACGGACCATGGGCAGGCCGACTTACTTCCTATTATTCTATACTATTTCTTGGGTGGACAACCCTTTGACTTGACCTATTACATTTCGCGCTTCGCATATTTCAAAGATTTACAATATTATTATCCTAACTTATAGGCTTTAAGCCCCAAAACTGTTACACGGGACCTCTGCTACCCAACAGTACTGTGTGAAATTACTAAATAATTATCAAATCCTTGTTTTTTTATCCTTGTTTCTCATCATACATTAGATTGTGAACTACAACTGATCATTATCAGTATGCTAATGCATACTAGACAAATTGTTAGGAGCACATGACACTAAGTGTTATTTTGACATGTGACATTAATGGAATTTTAGTATTGTATTCATTCATATGTGTTTTATATGTGAAACTTCTTATGATCTTTAATTTTTAAGAACTACAAACTTTAAGATATATTTAATGCATCTTTATAATAGTGTTTGAATTACTTTGTTTCTAAAACATGTTTTGCTTTGTCACATGAGTTCATAACTTAAAGCTTTTGCAATTCCTATAAACTTTAATTCTACACAAACCAAAATCATTTATGAATCAATATTAATCCTTTTTATTTTCCTCTTAATGAGAAGAACACAACAATGATTATGCATGTTTTAAGTCCATAAGTAACCATCACATAATATTATCATCTAACAACATTCATTTCATTCAAAAAATATCATAGCATAACTTAGGATAAAAAATACTTATAAAGGCTCTACTATGCGAAAACACTTTGTAGTAATAAAATGACCATTGTACAAAAACAAGAAAAGATGTCAAGTAAAACTTTAGAATTGCACGAGATGTTTATAAAAAATAATCCAAGGTGGTATTACACTATAGATTTGATTTTGCAAGTTTTCTAGGGTGTGGTTTATCATATTATATCTATTCACATTGTTAATTTTGCAATTACAAGTTTAAAAAGGGTCAATGTGCAAAAAAGGCAATGTTCACCTTCTCATTGCAGAGGTCAAAGTTGTACTAAGTGATAAAATTAAAACACACACCCAAGGTTCTTTCTAGCTATATATATATATATATATAATATATATATATATATATATAATATATAATAATATATATATATATATATAATAACCTATGTATTTTGAAATGAAATTGAAGAGAACATGAGAGATTGCTTTCATGCACTGTGATTTGGAATTTCATATAAATTTGAAGGAAACATTGCCTAATAATACAGTGCATGACCTGGTCTCAAATTTTCCCCAAATTGAATGGTTCACGTTTTAGAACATATAATATGTGATTTCACACTTCTATATAAAATTAAATGATCAATTTTAGACAAAAAAAAAACTACATGTTATGAATACACGCTAAATATTGCCTTGTAAAACCAAAGGGTATGCCAAGCTACACTAAAATGTGCACATGTCTTAAAACTCATTATGTTTGAGTGTTTCAAATTGTAAATTATTTCTTAAGTGATTTTACATAATCCTGGATACCTAATTTTCATTTATAGACCTAAAATACTCTTTTGTGTAAAAATAAACAAGAGATACCTAGTAAAACCATAGAAATGCACAACATATTCATAAAAAGTAAGCCAATAGAAATGCACAACATGTTCATAAAAAGTAAGCCAAGTTTGTATTATACATTAGATGTGATATCCTCTGACTTAGTTTTATTTGTGAATATTTCATATGTTAAGTGTGATAGGGTGATAACATGGAGTTGGATTACACATTTTGGCAAAGAAAGTGTGTGTTTTGGTGGAAAAAAGGGGCTCGATCAAGCCTTTTTAAGCGCTTGATTGACCGTTATATTAAACTTTCAATCGAGCCAATTTGAACCCAAGCTAAGGGCTCGATCGATTTTTAGGGCTTAATCAAGCCCCGTTTTTTTAATAAAAGCAGCATCGCGGCCTATGCAAACCATTTTTTTGTGCATTCTGCACATAAAAGGAGCTCGACGGAAGACCATGGAGCTCCATCCAGCTACCCAATGACTCCACAAACTTGTCAAAACCTCAACCCAACTAGAATCTGGAAGCCAAGGTAGGCTTCCTATTTAATTTTTCAATTTTGAATTAATTTCAGTTTAAAATAAAAAACAAATTTAGATTTTGAAAACCAAATTAAAAACCTAGAAAAAAACCTAAAACCCCAAAAAAGATCATAAAAACCCACACAAAGAACCAAGAAAACAAAAAAACAAAGACCAAGAAAACAAATTAACAAAGATCAAGAAAACAAAAAAACCTAGAAAACTACAAAACCCTTGAAATCAAGTAAAAGCTAGGTTTGGTTTTTTTTTTTTTTTTTCAATCTCATTGTATTTAGGTTAAGTTTTCATTTCATT
>APFE030936859.1:3987-60834 GCA_000404065.3 Pinus taeda | reverse complement strand
GCGTTCTATAGCTATAACATGTAGCACATGTAACATAATTATAACTATAATTAACAATATAACTAGATATATTTAATTGAACATAACCTTTATATATAATAGTGTGCATTTGTGTATTATGTTATGTTAACTAGATAGTACTCTATCATAATATATATAACTAAATATAATTATATAATGTTATCTATATATACCACTTTGTTCTAAACAGATCAATTTATTTTGGAGATAGAACTTTGTCCTTTAGTTAAAGAGGGATCATTTTCCTTGAGTTGAAAATCATCTTTGTTGAGAAAAATTAAGTTTTGGTTTTAAGAAAAAGTGAGATATAGGTTATATTGAGTAAAGTGTGAAAATTTCTAGTCATAAGAGTTTAAGATTATAAAGCATGGTTTTTAATTTTGTTTGATCATATTTAACATTATAACATCTAGCATAACATGTATTGCATATGTAAGACTCTCCTTGGCTGTGTAAATATTTTCATTTACTTTATTATGCAAAGACTTGCTAAATTCTAGGCTAGGTGAAAGAAAAAAAAAAAACTCTAGAAGTTAAAACTTGTTTATTTTCTTTAAAATAAAATGTTGTACCTAATCATGGAATTATGAGAGAGGACCTTCAAATAAAATCTTTAATTTTCCAAGTAGTTGGGACAGTTATGTACTCCTCCCATAGAGATGAAAATATACCAATTTGGAAGGCCAAGGAAGGCAAAACAAAGATAGAGGTCAAAGGAAACAAGGAGGAAAAGAGAAAGACCTTGAGCAAGACACTACAAAGATGAAGCAGAGGTGTTCTTGAGCTGGTCAGGAGCTAGTGGAAACCATGAAGCTAGAGATTTCTTGGCTAGATGGAGACTCTTGAGGTCTAAGAACCAATACTGTATGTTATACAACTTTGGAAAATTAAAGAGGATCGGGAGAAGAACTGTATGTAATTTCCAATCTCACTGGTTGGGTGGAAGAGTATTCTATCCCTGTTAATTACCTGATAAAATTTGACTATGCAGATAAGTACACTAGATTTTCAGACTGATTATACTTTTGTTTAAGTAATAGTGTTTTTATATATTACTCGTATGGAGAGATTGAACTATTGAGTCTTTCATTCAATTGTGCTAAAGAAAGACATGTGGACCAAATAATATATATATATATATATATATAATATATATATAATATAAATATATATATATATAATAATTATATAAATTTACATAATAGACTAGTATTTGAAAAGCTATGAATGTGTTGTACAAAGAAAATAGTCATACCGAAATAATCATGGAATGAAATCTTGGAAGAGAAAATTGTTACTAATTTGAGGTCTCGAACAAGGTAAGCCATTAAATCGAAACAGTGGTGTAAGCCCCAAAATGAACAATTTATACTATTAATATCAAACTGGGAATTCATTTTGTGTTGAAAAACACCCAATGCTGGCCAACCATTAAAACAAGTATCAATAGGAATTATATATTCTAGCAACTCAATCATTTACATCGCACACAAGATATTAACACAGTAGGCATTATAACCTCAAAACAAAATATTAATAGAAGTCTACAAGATACGAGTTAACTGTAGGGTCGAGCATAATACTTTCTCCATCCGGAGTAAAGGAAAACCTCCCGAAAAAACTTTAATTACAAAACCTGACGTAATCCTTAAAGTTTGTATATAAAGGAATAAAAAACCTCTAAGGAATATGTTGGTTCTATAGTAAGAAAACTCAACTGGAACATAGTTTAAGCAATAAAACCATGGTAGAAACCTTGAAGCAAGAAGTTCAACCAAATATGAGATATGGGCTCGCGACTCTTAACTAAATAATTCTTAGCATAGTAGAGAACGTACAGAATCTATAAAAAAATGAGAAGTTGTTGGTGTAAGGGTCAGCTACAGGGCCATATGCAAACTATTCTGGAAGTGATTTTGAGGCTAGGAAATAAGATAATCCCTCATACCTATAGGAAACAAAATGTGGTAAGTTAATGATGTTTCCCAGAAAAATAACAAACTAAACAGGGGGTGGAACTAATTAAGAGGGTAAGGACTCTCCAAACAGAAAAGTGTACTTGGTGTGGAGGGATAAGTTTCAATGTCTTCTGGTCGAACCTTCTGCTTCTAGGGAAGAGTAATGCAAATGCTGTAAGTAACAATGATATACCAATAGGGAATAAAAGGTGGAAAGAAAATAAAATGAACCCCTCAGTGTTACCTGGAAGGCTGGTGTGGCGTCTGGCCTAAGAGGAATGGTGGAATCCTTCCACGGTCAAACCCTTCAAGAAGATTTGCACCTGTGACAATAAAACAAAAACATCTGTGAGTTATGTTTCTTCGAAAATAAAGTATACCCTAAACATTGAATGAACTGCAAGAAGGAAAAAAATACTGAAAATTACCGCATATCACTATATCATTTTTGAAAGCAAAACCCTCATCACCCTAGGGTTGGTTACAAAGTGGTAGAGTGTCAATGAAGATGGAGAGCTCATGGATAGGATGGTTACCCTTAAACACTCCTATGATGTATTGACCATTCGGTCTGTACCTAGAACCATAAAGGGCTACCAGGAGACTAAGTGTCCCATACATAGAAAACCAGAGATAATGTTGAGTACACTAGGTGGAGGATCACGAGACTTCCCCGATGGGAAAACCCAACCGCCATGGTAATCACACACACACACACACACGTACGTGCGTGCGCGCGCGCGCGCACACACACACACACACATATATGCATTTAATATGGTTTCATTAAACCTTCCAATATTACAAAGGATCCATATGAAGTGATGTATTGATGTCTCGACTGTAACTAAATGGAAATGGACTTATACTAATATTTTCACCGCTAATTAGTTCATAAATTAAATTCCAAATTATGAGAATTACATAGTCCTGAATACCAACAAACATATAAAGAGGGTCACACTAGATCATAACACTTATTAAGTGGTAATTAGAGAAGGAGAGATGTTTTTTGATGTGTTATGGTTTATGGATGTTACAAGTGGTATCAGTGCTAAGTTGCAAAATTTTAGCCTATTTTGGAAATTAAATAACAATTATGACTATGTTTTGTTCATAGATAAGGCACTATGAGGAGAGGATCTAGGAGTGCTCAACTAGTAAGACAAATAATAAAAATTGTTCCTACACCAATTACATGAGCTAACCCAGGAATGTGGGTATAATTAGGGGGATAACATAAAAAACCCATTATTATGCTTTTGGAAATGGTTCAATAGTTAAGAGCTAAAATGACTCATGTATGAGTGGATAATGAGAGACTGATGCACATTAGGAGCAAACTATGAAGAGCCTCTCTCATCGGTAGAATCATAGGCACTCCATGCCAAACTGTGGTAATGAAGACAGAAAGGAGGAGCACAGGAAGAGAGGTGAAAATATACCCGTGGGGAGCCACACTGGGTGACCAGAAGGAGATAAGGATGAAAATGAAGAAAATGAAGAAAAAAATTGATAATGCCTAAGCTCGTAGGAATACTAAAAAGTAAAAGGTATAATTAAAAGGGGAATTCAAAAAAATTAAACCCCCCAACTTTGATGGAGATGTAGAGGAAGCCATTGAGGCATGGTTAATTAATATAAATAATTATTTTCAGATATTTGAGTATGACGATACTTGAAGGTAAGGTTAGTTGTTTACCAGCTTCAAGGGAAAGCCATGTTGTGGCGGGAAGATGTCAAAGTAGGTCCATGAAATTGATGAGAAGATAGTGATTTGGGGTGAATTTCAGAAATATTTTAAGAAGAAGTACTTGACTGAGTGATTTTACAATGACAAGGCAATGAAATTTTATGACCTTCGGTTGGGAAAAATTTCCATGGACAAGTTAGTGACAAAGTTTATGTTCTTACTGAGATACATGCCTTATCTACATGAGGAAAAGATGAAGGCATAATGTTTTGTGAGAATATTACTAGTATTTATGAAAGAGAGACCTGGATTCAATAACCCTAAAACCATGGATGAGGTCGTTTGGAAGGTACATATCTATTATAAAAAAATGAAATAGAAGGAAGAAGCAAATAAGATTCGGCTTGATAAAAAAGGGTTGAAAAACTCTCCCAGCATGAAAAATACAAAGGTGGGAAATACTAGAAATGCATTCAGGAGTCAGCATAACATATTAGTTGGGAGGAAGCACCATAAGATTAAGCCACACAATGAGACTAAAGAGATAGAATTATCTAGTAAACCAGAGGTTAGCTAGTCACAACAACCTCCATTGCAGTGTTGGGGCTGCGAGGAGCCTCATTACTACAAAAGCTACCCCCATCATACTAGAATGGAATAAATTACTAATATTCATGTGGCTTCTATAATGGGTGAGGTGGGTAGAAGTATATCCAAAATTAACTATGCCTTGGATGACCACCAAGTTGAATATTAGACGACTATGATTAAGTTTGAAGATAATATCTATAACCATTGTATGTCTATTCTGATAGATCTAGGAGCAAGCTTGAGTTATACCAGTCCTTAAATTGTAGAATTTTCCATTTACAAACTTATAAATTCAAAAAACCTTGGTTGGTGTAACTGGCCACTAGACATAAAAAAAGGGTGTTCGCAAAATTAGATAATTTCCCTCTAGAGATAGCAGGCCATCAAATTAGTGTAAATATGAATGTATTACCCTTAGGGTATTATGATATCTTAATTGGCATGGAATGGTTATAAGGTACTCTTACAGTGTGTGATCCAACTAATGGGAATCAACAAGAGGGAAAGAATCTAAATAGATATAGCGCATCTAGACATTTACCTTGTTAGAGGGTCCTTGCCATACAACTGCTAGTCATAGCATTGTTGGGTTCCATATAACAAAAAGAAATCAATAATAATGGGTATCTGAAAGGATATGTGGAACAAGTGCAATTGGTGGATTACGACATCCACAACCCCACCCAACCAACCCCAATCACTCTTTCTATCCTTAGGGTATTATGATATCTTAATTGGCATGGAATGGTTGTAAGGGTGTTGGCCCTTAATAAATTGCAAGGATAAAGCTATCAATTACCTCACTAGGGAGCATGTCAGACAAGGCATCCAAGGGGTAAAGATACTCATTAAGTTGTGACCAATCACTACCTCCTAGTTAGGAAAATGTATTAGGAAATTATGTCAAATCTATGTTATGCAAGTAGGGTATTCCAATTGAAAACATAAGTCTGTCACCTTAGAAAATATGCCAATTGTTCAAGATTTTGCGAATGTGTTTCCAGAAGAAATTCTCGGATTACCTCCAAGCGGGACATAGACTTTACCATATAATTAATTCCAGGGGTTGCAAATCCATTAAAGGTCCCTTATGAATGAACATACTTGAATTAACAGAGCTAAATATGCAACTACAAGAACTGCCTGATAAGGGATATATTCACCCAAGTGTATCAACTTGGGGACCCCCTGTGTTGTTTGTGAGGAAAAAGGATGTAATCTAATATTGTGCATTTATTACAGACAACTCAATAATTTTAATATTAAGAATAAATACCCATTTCCTAGGGTTGAAAATTTATTCGATCACGTCAAAGGAGCCACTGTATTCTCTAATATTTATCTATGATCAAGTTATCATCAAATAAGGGTAAGAGAAGAATACATTCCTAAGACAACTTTCAGAACTCAGTATAGACATTGTGAGTTTTTAGTTTTACCTTTTGGGCTTACCACTACCTCAACAACATTTATGAGCCTTATGAATGGTATCTTCCACCCTTATCTTGATAATTTTTTTCTAATTTTAATTGATGATATATTTATATATTCAAGAAATTTGGAAGAGGACGAGAAACATCTACAGATAGTTTTGCAAACATTGTGACAGTACCAACCCTATGCCAAATATAATAAGTATGACTTTTATAAGAATCAAATGCAATACTTATGACATATAATTTTTGCTGAATGGATAGTTGTTGAACCCGAGAAAATAAAAACCATTATGGAATGGCATGTTCCTAGTAATGTTACTAATATTCGATCTTTTATGGGCTTATTTGGATATTACTACCATTTTATTAAGGAATTTTCTAGAATAATGTATCCTATAACTTCTTTGTAGAATAAATGAATATCTTTTAAGTGGACTGTTGAATCTCAACCTATCTTTGAACAACTAAAACATTTTTTGACTTTAGCCCATGTGCTAAAGATTGCATATCTCAGAAAGGAGTTCCTCATCTACACTGATGCATGTCAATAAGGAGTAGGAGGAGTATTGATGCAAGAAGGAAAGGTAATTGCCTAAAAGTCTCAAAAATTAAAGAACATGAACATAGATACTCTACTTATGATTTGGAATAAACTGTTGTAGTGTATGCCTTAAAGGTATGGAGACATTACTTATTGGGTAAAAAGGTTGCGTTAATCACTAACCATAACATCCTCACTGGTTTCTTTAAGCAACCTAATCTTAATGCACAAAAAGCCAAATGAAAAACCTTTTCAAGTGAATTTGATTTTGATATCGGACACATAAAAGGAAATGAAAACCATGTGGCTAATACATTAAGAAGGAAGTTGCATTATATATATGAAATTTTATATAGTAAGGTGGAGTTTGATCTTTCAAACCGTCACTACAAGAAAAAAGGACAATGGTGAGGGGAAAAAATGTCACCATAAGCTCATTGGTGATGGTCAAAAGAGCATTTGTCACCAAAAAATGAACGCCACCAAAGGTGGCATCACCAAAAGTATAGGTGTTGTAGTGACATACAAAGTCCGTCACCAATAATGGTTTATAATGATAGATAATGACTGTCACCATTTCATATGAGCAATGGTGATGGACCATAGCCTTCGTCACCAAAAACTAAACGTCACTAAAGGTGGTGTCACCAAAAGTATAGGTGTTGTAGTGACATTCAAATTTCGTCACCAATAATGATTTATAATGACAGATAACAACCGTTACCATTGCATATGAGCAATGGTGACAAACCATAGCCTCGGTCACCAAAAACTGAACTTCACCAAAGGTGGCATCGCTAAAAGTATAGGTGTTATGGTGACATTCAATGTCCATCACGGATATTGATTATAATGACAGATAGCGACCATCACCATTTTATATGAACAATAATGATCTATTGTGATGGATCTTTAATGGCCATCACTATTGGTGCATATATGGGCTGGCGTTCATTGACTATCACCAAAAGCCACGTTGCTAGAAGTATAGGTGTTGTGGTGACATTCAATGTCCATCATGAATAATGACAATAATCATGGACAACAACCATCACCATTTCATATCAACAACAACAATTTATGGTTACGGAGCTTTGAGGGTAGTCACTATTGATGCATATATATGGTGGCGTTTGTTGACCGTCACCATTTGATATTTTCAGTGAGGGTCGAAAAATGTCACCAAAGCTCATTGGTGATGGTCAAAATAGCCTCTCTCACCAAAAAAAGATCATTGCCATTTTATATGGATGTCAGGGCATGATGGAATCGAACCACCAATATCCTGCTTGTAAAGCAGGTGCTCTTCCATTGAGATATCACCCTTTAAAGAATTATATTTTTTAAAATTAGACCTTGAAACTTCATAAATTGTAAATTCTGCAACTTTCAATAAATTAAAGTCTCATCAATATTTTACCAAACAAGAAAAGCAACATCAAATATGTATGTCCCTACCCAATGGTTATTAAAGTTATGAAAATTGGGTGGAGGGAAAAATAGTTATGTATAAGAGAATCAATATGTCCAGTTGAATACTCAATTAGAAGTGAAACCCTGAAGACATTTATAACCTACAAATGACTTATAACTATCAATTGCACCAAATATTGCAAAGGAAATGTCATAAGTGGATATCATATGGAAGAAGAGAAGGCAGGGACTTGGAACCCTTGTACATATTGGCATGCCTTAGCAGTTGGCACATCTTAGCTTATTTGACATGTCTTCATACTATCTAGCACATCTTAGCATGCCTTAGCATTCCCTAACACACCTTGGCAATCATGACCTCACAACTAGCATTGCATTTTTCCATGACTTGGGAACCTTACATTCACTAGAACACCTTGGAACTCCCTAGTTGTCATGCCCTTTGTTATCCTCCATAATGTCCCAGGCTGATGAAGAGATCAACAGAGGTAACCACAAGCCAAGCTTTTAGTTTGGTATCTAGCCTTACCAAACTAGAGAGGGCTCTCTATATGAAATCACAGCCAATAGATGACTGTAATGTAAATGATTTTAGGCTAGATAGCTAGGGTCAGGTGGGTTTTTAGCAAATTTAGGGACTTGGAACTCTATCCACTGATGTCTTGTCTGGTAGCGACTTTGTCAAGGAGGCAAGGACTTGGAACTCTATCTAGGATAAAGTACCTAACATGCATGACATAAGCTCCCTAGAATAGAGTACCTCCTACCTAGAAGAGTGTCCCTGCTCAAAATATAGAACCCTTCTCTACTGTGCACTTTTCTTAAAGATAAATTTGTGAACAAAATACTACTAAGAAAAACACCTAAATTAAGAAAAGCGAGCATCTAAGTCAAACTATAAAAGTATAATAAATATGGCTCTATATAAGTTTGGGAAACACTAGACAAGCATGCTTTCATACAACAACAATAAGATAAATAAAATCGATGCAATTCTTTCATCATTGTTATACCCTCACAACAAAACTGGAATCTAGAGCATGTACCCCAAGGCTGTATGCATTTGCTGAAGGTGTAGATTGAAAGGATCTGTTGAGATTGAAGGAGAAACACCTTCAAAACAATAGATAAAGTCTATTGTGAATTCAACCCATTTGCATACAGACCAACGTTCCTACTGGGTACACTTCTTCGCTAAATGGAAACTACAATGTATTATAGTGCTTCTGAAGGAAAAACACCTTTAGTGCAACATAGATAAAACTCTAACAAATATTTTCACTGTGGCCTCGGTTTTTGATGATCTCATCAACATAGGTAACAACTTCGATAATTGAAAAACCAAAAGGTGAGATGCATAGATCATTTGAAATGACAGATTTGGGCATACTTTATTATTGTTTAGGAGTGTTAGTATAGAAAATGCAAGGTAACTTGTTGCATTTTCATGTCACAAGCCAAGGATGCGAAGAAATACATAAAATATTAAATAGCATGGTATAAGTCGATTGAAAGTTATTTTGAAATGGGAATGGAATTCTCCTTGTGCAGGTTATAATCTAGTGGGTATAACTTTAAATAAGAAACTGATAGTTATGGGGTAGAAATTGTCTCACAATTCATGAAAAGTCCCAAATTTGTTCACTAGAAACAAGTAGAGCGAGTCATTAGGTTTATGGAAGGGAACAGCATATTCGCAGGAAGATAACTTGAAATTAGTCGGGCATATCATTTCTTGTCTTCTTGTACATGTGTTCTTTGAAAAGATAACCACATCCAAAGACTCAATAACAACTCTAGTAAAGTTTATAGATGTGAAGCACTTCTGAGAAAACCCATCACTTAATGAAAATCGAGCGAAGAATATGTCAAAAGGATTCAATCTTGCACTTAGTCATAAAAAGGAAGTTGGGGTATCCAGCATCTTGCCAACAAACTAACTCCAACCATAGTGAGAAAGGAAGGTTAACTGTGAAACCTCTTTCCCACATTGTAGTATTATTCCCTCTTGAATTCCAATAGATATCTCGTTTCTTAGATCCACAAAACTTGTGCCAGGTAAACTCTGCATGATACAATTGTGACGTGCAAGCTTGACACACACTCTAGTTTCCCTCTAAAAGAGGGTAAGTCAAAATATTATGACAATATTAACTGTAATTTGATCATACAAGATTGATGTATTTCATGGAATAAACAATATACTATCAATGCACTAATGAAGAACTCAAAATAAACGAATTTCTTATTGCTACAATAGTGCCTCCTGGGATTCTCAGATAAAGTACCTAACCTGCATGGAAAACGTTTACTAGAATAGAGTACCTCCGACCTAGAAGTGTGTACCCTACTCAAAATATAGAACCCTTCTCTACTGTTTACTTTTCTCAAAGATAAATTTGTGCATAAAACAGAACTAAGAAAAACACCTAAATTAACAAAAGTGAGCATCTAAGTCAAACTATAAAAGCATACTAAATATGGCTATATACAATATTGAGGTATTACATGGAATAAACAATATACTATCAATGCACTAATGAAGAACTCAAAATAAATGAATTTCTTATTGCTATAATAGTGCCTCTTGGGATTCTTAGATAAAGCACCTAACCTGCATGGCAAAAGCTTCCTAGAATAGAGTACCTCCTACCTAGAAGTGTGTCCCCTGCTCAAAATATAGAACCCTTCTCTGCTGTGCACTTTTCTTATAGATAAATTTGTGCATAAAACAGAACTAAGAAAAACACCTAAATTAAGAAAAGTGAACATCTAAGTCAAACTATAAATGCATACTAAATATGCCTAAAATCGATGCACTTCTTTCATTTCTGCTACAACCTCATAGGAAAACTATAATCTACAACATGTATCCCAAGGCTGCATGCATCTACTAAAGGTGTAGACTGAAAGTATCTACTAAGATGAACTATTGTTGAAGGAGACACACCTTCAAAACAATATATATAGAATCTAATGTGCATTCAACCCATATGCACACAGGCGAAGGTTGCTACTGGGTACACTTCTCCCCTAAATGGAAACTATAGTGTATTGCTCCTCTACTGAAGGAGAAACGTCGTCAGAGAAACATGGATAAAACTATAACATACATTGTCACTGTGGTATCAGTTGCAGAAGTTCTCATCAATATAGGTAATAACTTCGATAATTGAAAAACCAAAAGGTGAGCTACATAGATCATTTGAAATGATAGATTTGGGCATACTTTATTATTTTTTAGGATTGTTAGTATAGAAAATGCAAGGTAGCTTGTTGCATCTTTATGTCACAGACAAAGGATGCGAATAAATATAGAAAATATTAAATATCATGTGTTGCAGCGGCACGTGGGCTTGACCAAGGTTCGAAAGTGATTTAGCCAAGCAAATCTTGACACTACTGGCCCTTTTGGCAATAGTCCATGGAGAGTGAACTGAGGTCTCACTCAAAGTAGTATGGGAGGGTGCTAGAACCAGGTTTCCGCACCCTGGGGATGTTTGATATGAGGTGATTGGTACGCAGTCCAACCTTCGCACTTACTACACTATGCGCACCTGCGGGCACCCCGCGCCTTGTGATACTATCTTTGCGTCATTCTAGCCACAGTGTGACCCATGTTATTTACCCAAGTCTTCCTTAATTAGTCTTCCATTAGGTAATTACTTAGATTAAATTCACATATAAGCATTCATACACGTATTTATCAATTGTGCATAGTAAATAACAGAGTAAAAGTAATACATAACCTCAAAATACATATTCAAGAATGGATGCACAGAATAAACTTCTCTTTATTAGCTTTCAATCCCAAGTATAGACCTGACTCTGCCCTATGCGCTCAGTTGTAGGTGTCCACGCACTTAGCTGCTAACTCTACTAGGCCTCTGCACACTCAACTGCAGAGCCTCTTCGTACTACTACGACCCAATACACTTCAGATTCTACTCTAGGCTCTAACCATGGCTTCGCAATTCTATCTATTCTCTTCTTAATCTATCTTTACACTTAGAGCCTCACTGTATTTATACAATCCCATGGTCCATGGACCATGGGTAGGCTGACACAACTTTACATTAAATTACAATACAATTCTTAGGGCGAACAACCCTATGACTCGATTGTACACTTTGCACTCCGCAACCACAATTTGTAGGGTTTTACAATATAATCGACCAAAACTTGGGCTTTAAGCCCCAAAACCTATTACGGGGGATCCCATACCCAACAGGCCCCCAACACAATCATCGTCACTCATCTTGAGTCACTCTATTGGTGTGGAAATCTTGTCACGGAGCCCCTCCAATTGTGCTTGTGTTGCGCGAAGGTCTGCAGTGCAGTATTCTGTTGTCTATTGGATATGCTCTACTCTTTCTGTCGAATGCTCACTGTCAGGGTTAGATCCTTGTATTAAGGCATGCATTACCTTCATTTGTGTGAGCTTTTCTTCAATATCGACAGTGATGCAGAAGGCCTCATCAATCCATGGCTAGACGCACGCTTTAAGTACTGCCTCTTTCTGTCATGCGGCATCCACCTATTCCTTCAACGCCTTCACTTGTTGTAGTTCACCAACTGTTGGGTTAGGAAAACTATTTGCACCATTCCGCGCACACTGTGATACTGCACTTGCAGCTCCCGCGCTCCTATTTCCAGGCGCTCTATGGTGGAGTTCTCCTGCAAGGAAGGACCACGAGGGATTCTTCCAACATCATAGTATAGTCCTATACTACCTGTCCTATTTCCTCTAGCCCCTTTTGGATAGTGCCAGTGCACTGTTCCCTAATTTCTAGGGTCGTGGATGACTGCGCCTTTAATCAAAGTTCGACAATCTAAAGGTTTAGATCCAGTTGTATCCTTGTTGCTTCCTCCTTTGCGTCACAAAATCCACTGGCCAATATATGAATTCACACTCCAACTGGTAGGTCTATCGCAATTTCTAACTTTGGAGAATGGTGACATGCTTCCTCTACTATCTGCTCCAACTATTGATTCTATGCCAGTGCTTCATCACGTTGTAGACTAAGCTGCTCAATGTTGATTCTCTATTCGCTGAGCATTTGTACTGGACATCCTTCCCTAGCACAGAGTTTTGTTGTCACTCCATCCTGTAGCTGGTATAATATATCCCGTAGAAGGGCAACCAAGTTTAGGCCAAGTCCCTTGATCCAACCCACCATGGCTCTCTCCTCCGTGTTGTCCACTGTCAGTGCTCCTTCTAGCAGTGCGACGGTGTTAGCCATTTTTGCCCGCAGCAACTACTCCATTGTCGATGTACCTACGGCACAGTACGCAACTACCGTTCCCTCTTGTGGGGGGCACAAATGAAGTTGCTGCAGCTGCGCCCTGATGGCCTCCAACACATTCTGCTGCTTCGTCATTACTTTGTGGAGTGCTTCCCTCGTGACCTCATAAACTGTGTCATTGATGTCATAGAGGTCACCCTTTGTCAATGTAATGGGTTCACCATCCAGCTTGGAAGACTTGATCTTCTTCAGTGGGCCTACTCGTTCTATACCACGCGGTTGTTTCAGTTGTGTAGATGTTGTGCTTGGGTCTGCGCCTTCCGCTATGTCCTCTGTCCCTTGTCCTATGGTCAAGTCCGGGCCTCCTTCTTCCTACTTTGTGGTGGCCCCTGTTGCCTTTGCTATTGCTGCTTGTTCAGTGCCCTTGGTCTCCTCTGTGGTGGCCTTTGGTGCCTCGCAAAAAGCCCTTACCTCCTTGGCCAACTGCTCATTGCACTTCTGCTGAGCCAGCAGCTTGGTGGCATCCTTCTGTTTTTGTACCGCTGTCTTATCGTGCACCGCCAGATCCGGGGCATGCCACTCAGGTGGCCATGAGTTGAGCACAACGAAAATGGCATCATCAATCACGATGAATGGTATTTTGGTCCAATTTTGCACCAGATCTTTGCACGCCTTAATATACACATTGTGCATATCTTCCTTGAAGTCTGCAAAGCTCTGTAGAGTATTGTACACTGTGGGGGATATGCGCGGCCTTTTGTTAATCCACTTCCAGACGCTCGCATCCATAAGCACCAAGAACATCTTGGTGTTGCAGATCTGTGTGGCATCCTTTGTAGCCCAGAGCGATGCATATTTTATGGCCTCTAGCAAGTCCTGTTTAGGAGGAGGGAACTAACTCTCCTCAGGTAGTTCTCCTGACACCATTATGATGGACAAGAGCAACCATGCGTAGTTGAAGGTCTTAACCTACTCCTGAACTTCCTTGCAGTCGATGAGGAATTCTTCACAGAGGAAGGTGACCCAGTTGAATTGGATCCCCTCCGTGCATTGTTTGGCCAGTGTGACAACTGTCGCTGGTACCTCGTTTCCATGACATTTTCTCATCACCTTCCAGACTAGTAGTTGGGTGGCTGCACACACCCCTTTCTCTGGAATGCTACTAATTACGTAGCCTCTCTACTTCTTTTCCAACTTGTATTTATTCTTCATGGCCTCTGCAAGCGCCAAATCTCCGCTTTTGCCAGCTATTTCTGGGGGGTCCCTTCCCTCTTAGGGAAGCCGAGAAATCCTGTGAATAAGTTCTGCCGTGATGGGAATGGGCTCATCTAGCCACATGTACCCATCGTGTACCAAGCAAAGCAGCTACTTGATGACAAAGATTGTAATCGGTGCGCAGTGAAAATGTGAAATCCATAGTAGGTGGAGTAGCCCAGCCTTCTCCACACTGGGCAGCCATTTCTACGGTTCTAGCGTTGTAATGGACCCCTCCTTGCTTTGTTTCATGAGTTTTCTAGTCTCCAAATGTGGGAACCTTTTGTTATTTGCGAGGTCCCAATCTTCAAATTTCATCGCGGGCATGTGGCCCATAACCAAACCTTCAAACAGAGTTCCATCTGGGAGGAGCGGGGTTTGGAGTGAGCTCTTAACGACATCCAAATCCTTGGGTACTTTTGCTTTCCCTTTCTGTGGAGGGACATACTTGGCTAGTTTTGCTGCAACACGTACCGGCTGAATGTCTTCTTCCATTTCTTCGTCCGCCTCAATCTCTTCTTCGAAAGCCTGGAGGTCCTCCTCCTCATCATTTATCTCAAGATTAACAGTCTTGCCCTTGTCTTCCATAGATAGTTTACCAAACCATGGATTTTTCGGAAACATGCGGAATGGTCCTGCTACCTGTGGATCCGTTTTGGGCCTCGGTGTCTGGGGCGATTTTGGAATTTCCGTTGCATCCCCCACCTGCAACGTAGGGCTCTGCACGACTTCCTCAATTTTCGACATCATTCTATTCAAGAGGTATTGTGTCTCCTTCGGCAATGTCTCAAACTCTGAACTCGCTCTCAAAGCTTCCAAATTCATAAGGTCCATACACACTTGATAGCACAACAATTGAATTCTCAAAACGTCAAGGGTTGTTTGCTGGATAGCCACCTATGATTTATAGGCCTTTCTGAATTAAAATTCAACTATTCCCCTCACATTCGGCCCATTAATGCTAGATTGGTGGAAGTTCGTCCCAGATATAGTTCTGACTTCATGTCTTAATTGCTCGCCACCCGCTTCTCGTTGCCTTAAATTGGACGTCTTGTCATGAATAGGGACACCAACGGTCACTTCCCAGCCTACCCACATGGCAGTGCAGCCCCCTCTGCGTGGGCACGACCCTTGTGACATGTTGAGCCTGCGCAGAACCTTCTTATCGTGTAGCTCCTTCATGGACTCTTTTATTGCCCCACGCTTTCTTTCAACTACTTGGAAAGCTGAGACTGTGCTCCCTACGGCTAGTCAGGTGGTCGCACCCCCTGAGTGAGACTTCAATCCACCTTCTAGCCTAGTTCATGGACACTCCTCAATTACCCTCGCTACAGTCAGCGCCGCACGTTCTTGCTTATGCTGTGCACTCCACTGGTTACTTTATTTGGTAAGGTGCGGTCACAGCCATGGTAGCAGACAATATTATGATGTAGTAGTATGGCTATCTGTATCTTGTCTTGTTATTCCTAGTATATTTAAGAGACATGCTTGCGCGATTTCATTTTCTAGTTTTCTGATCTCTACATCCATTACCATGCTTTTCTTCCTCAATTGTACCCGATCTTCTCTGAGTTTGCGAATTTTAAGGTTCCCTCACTCAATGGCTTCTTGAATCTGCATATGTTCGCCCTCACGTAGCTGCATAATTCCTTCGTCCTAGTACTCATGTACTGTCCCAACTGTGGGAGCTATTGTGTGAGGACTCCTTTCCTCCAAAACTATGGTCTCGACTATTCTCCTTAACTTCATAATCGTCTTCGCGCTCAGGTTTTTACACATGGCCCTATAGGCCCATCAAATCACTGGCACGTGCAAGTCCCAATCCATTTGTCTCGCTAGATGAACCCTGTTCAGGACTCCGCATACCTTCTTGAATGCTTCTACATGGAACGTTTGTGGTGTGCATTGCCTCTCCTGCTACTGTGTCCCGTTCTGATTTTCGATCTTGAATTTGTGGTGTGCTTGTGTGGACTGCACAACACATGTCTGTACCCATCGAGACAGGTGGGTGCATAAGTTGTTCCATCCTTGCTGACAACTTTTTTTTAAAGGTGGGGACTTTCAAATTCATAGGTGCATCATGCTTCTACATCTGCGCTAGTCCTCAAAATTTCCTTGATGTGTTCCCCACCATCGTGCGGGTGTTGCATGTAGTGTCCACTTCAATGCATCAAACCGTTTCTATTCTAGTACTACGCTTTCAAATTTTCTCAGGAATTCATCCACCGCTATCAATCCATCATATGTCGGCAACTCTCTTGCCTCTGTTGTCATGCAATGTAGTGATCTAACCATCATGTTGCAATTCAGCATCGTTACGTCGTGCAACCGATTCTACCATCGCTCTACTTCTTTGTTTGAATCCGAAGTGTAGGAGATTTCACACTCCCACGAGATCCTTCCATCTGCAGTCGGATTCACCCAATCTTGGTCTTGTGCAGTTATCTTGTAAATATAATCAATATCATCATTGATTTCATCGTTGCACATTGGTTCAGTGTAGTGCACTCCTTCGGCTGGGTCCAGTGGGACTACTACGCGTAGTGAATTTTTCTCGAAGATCATTTTGCACTTCTTCAGATTGATGACTCCGTTCATATCGGTGGCCTAGTCTATTCCTAACAATGTGGGATAGGGATTGCTATCATCGAAATTCTCTTTTACTTCAAAATCCACCTACACACTTGCACCTTCAATATCAACTGTTACCCCTTGCAACCTTCCCATGGGAAAAATCTTATGTTGGTTCACCATTTCTAATTGAATAGGGGACCACTATAACATGGGCCTGCCCATGCGTTCCCATGTTTGCTTCAGTAATACATTAGCATCCGAACACAGATCTAGGATTACTTGATCCATTTCATATTCCCCAATTTGTGCAATCAACCTCATTTCCCTTCCAGTGTGTAATGCATGCTTCCCCAGTTTCCTAACTACGTGCGGTTCTCCTGACCCCGTGCACCTGGTGATCAGTTCCTATAGTTCCTTAACCACCTTGTTGTTGCGCAGCAGTTTCATGCATGTCTCCAGAAAGGTAGTGAGCATTGAAGGATCCATTCCTAGCTCTAGTTAATCCTTACTACCTAAAGTGGAGGCCTCCACGAAGGTCTTCTTAGCTTCCATGAATGTCTCCTTTCCACGTTCTAGGTCAAATTCGGGTTCCTTTACAGGAACCTCCAAGTTCTTGTATCTTCCTCAGGTTGCTTCCCCTTATCCTCCCCCATGGTCACACCGCTTCTGAGCATTATGTTCACATTTGGGTCTTCTTCACGCAACTCAGACCTCATCATTTGTATATTCTGAGTTGGGCGAGGCTCGAATACCCCTTTTTCGCGCATCTTTGTGATCAACGTAGGACAGTTTATTGTTTCATTATCAAGCTGATCACAATATGAATAGGATATCCCAGTCAGGTTGGTACAATCATGGGTATAGTGCCTTGGTCCTTCGAAATTGTACCAAATTAACTGACTGTGGCCTCTTCCTGGTCCCATTCCACTTCATCCTTGACCTCACCCCTAAAATCTAGTGTGCGCCATCCCTGCATCTGGGTCGAGGGATTGTGTTTTGGTCTGCATCCTATATGCTGGGATGCGATCCATCATTAGCTCATAACTGTGGCAAGTGTGCTCATCGTGGCCTATCGACTTGTAGAAATTACAAAATAATTGTTGGACCTGTGTATATTTCTACAACAAATGACAATTGTCCATCATGTGTTTCCCTCCTATCTGACAGATCACGCACCATAAAGCAGGTGTTGCACTTGGCCCTGCCTGCGCCTCCAGTCTTAGTGGCATTGGCCCTCCTCCTCCTAAGTAGTTCGTAAACACTGAGCAATGATCCTTGTCATGGCCCTGGCCTTTGCACTTTATGCACCATACTTCCCCATGCACCTCTGGCTACAGGGCCCTATCCTGCTTCAAGCTTTGCATTTCCAAACACAAATTCTGTAGCTGCATGTGCATTTTTTGAACTCCCAACCCAGGGTCTTGTATCGGGGTCTCATGCAATCTCATTGCCATTTCCAATGCTTCGGCATGGATGGAAATTTTTTGTTCTGACAGTGTCATCCTCAAGTGTGGTTCCACAGATGCTACAAACCATGGGTGATGCTTTCCATCTGTCAACATCATATTGGCTTCGCAGATCGTACTCTTCAGTCGTTGATCCAGATCCCAGGAAGTCTCGCCTGGGAGCATCACGATTTCTTTAAACCTGATGATTGATTGTGTTTCTGACTTTGGCTTGCTAAATTCCCTGTTTAGTGCATTCTAGATCTCTCCTATCCCTACATTTGGGTGGTCGTTAGAGTGCTTGATATACCATGTCAATGTGTGATCCTGCAGCTGAGCCTCTTCTTATCATGTACAGTTGCAGAGCCTCTTCCTACCGCATACCAAGGACCAGTAGTACCAGGATTTGCTTGGCTAAATCACTTTCGAACTTGGGTTAGGCCCCATTAAGCCAACAAATGGTTCTGTTGTGGGACTATGAAAGAGTCTGTGAGGGAGTTATGTAATAAGGGGGTTGCGCACGGGATCAGCATGTCACAAGGGTCGTACCCGTGCAGAGTGGTCCACATTGCTGCGCAGGTAGGCTGGGAAGTGATCATCGGTGTCACTGTTCATGACAAGAGGACCCCACCATATAGAGCCTTGAATAGTGTGTTGCGAATCTTCACACAACACAGACATAGTTGGAGGGGCTCTGTGCCAAGATCGTCGCACCAACAGAGTGACTCGGGATGAGTCACGATGATTGTGTTGGGGGCCTATTGGGCATGGGATCCCTCGTAGCAAGTTTTGGAGCTTAAAGCCCACGTTTTGGTCAAATATGGTGTAGAACTCAGCGAAGTACAGGTGCAGAGTGCGAATTGTATAATCGAGTCATAGGGTTGTCCAACCTAAGAATTGTAATTTAATGTAAAGATGTGTTGGCCTACCCATGGTCCGTGGACCATGGAATTGTATAACATGGGTGGCGCTGCGGTTGCAATTGCACGAAGGCAGTATCACAGGGCATGAGGTACTCACAAGTGTACGCAGCGCAGTAAGTGCGAAGGTTGGACTGTGTACCAATCACCTCATATCAGACATCCCCAGGATGCGAAAACCTAGTTCTAGCACCCTCCCATACTACTTTGGGTGAGACCTTAGTCCGCACTCCGCAGACTATTGCCGAAAGGTCTAGAAGTATCAAGATTTGCTTAGCTAAATCAATTTTGAACCTAGATCAGGCCCCACTAAGCCAACAACATGGTACAGGTTGATTGCAGGTTCTTTCGAAACAAGAATGGAGTTCTCCTTGTGCAGATTCTAGTCTATTGGGTATAGATTTAAATAAGAAATTTATAGTTATGGGGTTGGAATTGTCTCACGATTCATGGAAAGTCCCAAAGTTGTTCACTAGAAAGAAGTAGAGTGATTTGTCAGGTTTAGGAATGGGAACACCATATTCAGAGTTAGATAACTTCAAATTAGTTGGGCATACTATTTCTCCTCTTCTTGTACATTTGTGCTTCAAAAAGCTAACCACCTTCGAAGACTCAAGAACAACTCTAGTAAAGTTTATAGATGTGCAGCACTTTTGAGAAAACCCATCACTTAATGACAATTGAGCAAGGAATATTTCAAAGGATTCAATCTTGCACTCAGTCATAAAAAGGAAGTTGGGGTATCCAACATCTTGCGAACAAACCGACTCCAACCATAATGTGAAATCCAGGTTAACTGTGAAACCTCTTTCCCACTTTGTAGTATCGTTGCCTCTTGAATTCCAACAGGTATCTCACGGCTTAGATCCACAAAAATTGTCCTAGGTAAACTTTGCATGATACAATTGTGATGTGCAAGCTTGACACGCACTCTAGTTTCCCTCTAAAAGAGGGTAAGTCAAAATATTATGACAGGCTTAAATGTAATTTGATTAGACATTGTTGAGGAATTGTATGTAATAAACAATATACTATCAATGCACTAATGAAGAACTCAAAAAAAACAAATTTGTTGTTGCTACAATAGCGCCACTCATGGGATTCTCCAAGGCGTTGAAAAATGGCAACAAGAAATGCTAAAAATAGAACTGCTAAAAATAGCAGTTTGGGTACTAGTGCTAGATTGGGCAGCAAGGAATGAAAAATGGAAATGCTAAAAATAACATTCTATTTTTAGCAGTTCAGGATGGATTCCTATTTTAGTCAGTCCTTGGACTAAAATAGGAAGTAAAATTCGAATTTGAACTTAACAGTTGTTTGAAAATAAATTAATTAATTCTCCATGAGTTAATTAGTTGTGAAAAATCAAACTTGAAGTCTATGTGAGGACATGCAACAATTTCTCTATTAATTGAGGAATTTATCCATCAGTTAAAGAGATAAGGATGAGTTCTAATTTGAGTAGTAATTAGTTGGCTCAATTAACTGTGTCAAGTCCAGTTATATTTGATTTAAACAGTTTGTTTAAATTAAGTATGTTCAGTTAGTTAATGCATGCTTGCATATAACTGTTGTACTTCAAATAATTGAAGATTATCTCATGAATAACTCATGCATGTCAGTTCAGATAGAGACCCAATTGAGATTAGAGAAGGGACAATGTACTATCAGTTGGATGAATATTTTTCCTATAAAGGAAGCTCATCCATGATGAGGATTTATCTCCTTCAGGACTGCGTAGTTGGATCAAAGGTTAGTGAGTGTGTGAAGAGGCCAATTCACACAAGTGGATGCACTGGACCCCAGTCAAAATTACGCAAAGAAATAGGAGGCTTGGAGGGCAGACGAAAGGTTAGATAGAGGCCTTTGATTGTCTATGAGTAGCAAAGGTATTGCAGAGAGAGCAGGATAACTTTTGAGTTTATTTTTTTGTAATACTAGCTATATTTCCACTTGTATGATAATACAAAGTTGGGGTTTTAGGCTAAGGCTTTCCCTTGGTTATATCGTTTGTGTTATGTATGATTTATTTATCCATATCAGTTATATGTGTTCTTATTGATGTTGTTCATGTTCAATTAAGCTTCCGCTAAATTGGTTGTAGAAGTAGATCAAGTATTTTGCTTTAGTCTATTGCATTATCAGGTGATCTACAGGTGGGAATTTCTACACAAGGAGCCGTTAATTTATACACATTTGGAATCTTTACTTGGTCTACAGAAAGACTAAGCAATGGTAGCGATCACTGTTTTCCTTCCCATGGAAGGTCTATATAGAGTTAGCAATAAATTGATTTAAAAGTGAGGTATATGCCTAAAAAATAGGAGTCTGACTCTTCAACTCTAATTTAGTGGCAAGTAAATATTCAACTGTAAATGCTTGATCTTCTACAGTGTAAATTTCTAGATAAATAGTTAGTGTAAATCTGTCCATTGTCCACATATCCCAAAAAACCATGTATGTCTGGACTCTGGTTGTGTGTAAGAGAAGGGAGATCACATAAATAATCCATTATCAAAAGAAAAAGTTAAAGCACAACATTCTATGGAGATTTTTTTTAAAATTTTATTACATACCTTAGAAAGTTTGAAAGAACATAACTAAAGCTTCCCTCTCCTTCCAAAATTCATTAAATATGCCCCTTTTCCAATGCAGATGTGGCCTACAGAATCACAATCAGCAAATAGAATTTGAAAAATAAGTTTAATGGATTAAAGTAGCTTTTTTATACCTCAAGCAAACGGACTATGAGAAATTGGATTCATTCTCTACAAAAGATGATCTAGCAAGATCTAATTACATTTTTAGCTGAAACAAAGGTAAATTGTACTCATGCTCTGCAATAGATGATATAAAGAGATCTAATGACATTTTCAACTCAAACAAAGTTAAGTTGAGTAAGCTCAAGCTCCAAAATGATGGCGTCCAACTTCTGAGTGGCAGTTACTGTATATATCTAGCTAGAGGCTATAACATAAAGATATTTGTTATATGTGAAGATAAAAAAATGAAAGGAATGTGAAATGTTGACCATCAGCTATAAGTTCCTTTCAAGGAATAGATAAAACCATAACATTGTTATCAAGATAATTAACTCACCCTGTTAGTGTTAGTATCTACATATTTCCATGAGGGATCAAATTTTCTCTTTTCATTTTCATTTTAGGAGTCCCATACTGAAATTTTTTCATCATTTCATTAGGTCATGTCAAACTGATCCACTGATGGTTGTCTTCTCTTCAGAAAATCTAGTTTCTCCCTCAGAGAGTATACTTGCTGACCCTTCTTCAAGTTGTCTTCAATTATGGTTTCACGGTCAATTTGCAATCATGATTTCATTAGGTCATAGGGCATGTTTCATTAGGTATTAGGGTTTCATTTCCAAGGTCAAAAGCATGATTTAAAAGTGTAAATAAAGGGCAGCAAGTGTATGAGGATGATAAATAAGTCAAGCATGATGGCTAGTAAGTCATAGTCACTATATAATTATCTTTTTAAGTAATGTAATTCTCACCTCAAAAAACATGTTTTTGAGGTGAAAACAGAGTATTTTGAGTTAATTTGTATTTCTTATGTAATTTTAAGTCATTTTATGTAATAAATGATCCCGGCTACACCAATGCATCTCTCCTTGCTACAAGACAAAGAAACACTGCAAAAATTAATTCAAGTTGAGCATCATCCACCTGAAAAGAAACAAAGAAGGAAAGGCATTAAAAATAGAGATTTGAAAAAGGTCAAGAAACATTAGAAAGTGGGTTTTTATAGTGAAAAATAAAAATCTACTCATATATAAGTCTCACATTTCATTTTCAAGTTCATCATTCTCATTTGGCAAATAAAGAGTCAAAAAGTAAAGGAAAGAGGAGAGGTTGAGTGAGTTTTGGGCCAAGGAGAAGTGGCGCTGCACTTACGGAGGTTGGTGCTACGCGTTCGAGTAGTGGTGAAGTTTCATTGTGCTTTTGCAGTTTGGCACTGTGCATTCAAGAGGTGGCACTGCTCGTCTGAGATGGGCGCTATGCGCAGGGAGGTTTTAGCAGTGCAAAATTACACTGTGTTGCATGTTGAGAGGTGGCACTGCGCGTTGAGAAGCAATGACTAGAAAGCCTCCAAACTTCATAAAAAATTCCTAAAAACCCTCTCATATCTCAAACAAGTAAGTGCACTCCTTCTACCTCATCATTGAAGTTGCAATTAAAGTGTTTGAAGGAATTTACCATGACAAATGTGAAACCCCATTTTCTCCCTCAATGACATTCTAGAAACCCTAATCCTCTCTATTTCTCCCACCACCTATCACTAAAACCCTAAACCCCTTCCTTACATCACTCCATAACATTCTAAACCCCCTCATCCTTCATCCCATAAGTTATATTTCAAAAAGGGGCCCAAACCCCTCTCCCTCACTTGCATAATTCATACCCTTCCCTTCACTTTCTAGCCTACCAAAATACCTCACAAGGTCATTTCCCATTCCATCACTCCTAAATCACTTTTACTCATTCCCTTCTTCCCTTTTCTAGAAGTGTATAGCCTCAAACTTTGCAAAGATGGACCGAGAAGATAGAGACTATGAGGAGGAGGAAAACACAGGTAGTGATAATTCAATAGATAGACTTCGGCATCAGATAAAATCACACAAGGGAGCCAGGATTATTAGGGAAGAGCCATCAAACCTCAGAGAATTGCAGACCTCTCAGTTGGCTGTCACTTGTTTTAGACATCAAGGGTGCTATGAGTTCTGTGAGTAGGTAGAGAGAGTTCAACACGACTCTGAGCTCACCAGACTTTTTGTAGCCCACCTTCAGGACAACAAGGTGACTCTTGCTTGGGTGACATTTACAGTTTCACCTTCCATTATTGTGGATGCAACCAGGATTCCAAATGTAGGGGATAAGTGGTACAAGGCACAGGTCCTGGATGAACACTATTATGAGCCTTACATCAAACCTAGGTATAGAAATGAGGCGAAAAGGCTTTTTCATTTCAAAGTCCTTGAAGACAAGTATGCCCCCATGATGAAAATCATCATGAAATATTTCACTCGTGAGGGAAAATTTTCTAGACTGTACACATATCACATCCGGCTTCTCATGCATTTTACTAGGGTGAGGATGTTAAACCTCCCTTATTTCTTGTTCAGTAATATTGATAAGATGGCCCATTTCGTGCAGAAAAAGCCATACTCTCAGCAGATGAGAAGTCTTTATCATTATTCCCTAATCAAGATGATTGTTCTTCATCATCTTAGCCTCCTCAACATCCCTTGTGAGACATTTATCACTCATGACATCTTCATGGATCCTCAAATTCCTCCATCAGTGTCTGAAGAATCAGGAGGACCTTCTAGTAGTGCTCAAGTGAAGACAGATGAGAAGGCCAAAGAGACTAGAGCTACCAAGGTGCCCGGGAGTTACATGACATATCAGATGGGCATAAGGAGATTGTTTGCAGCTGATAGGCAAGTGTTTTCTCCACATGATGTGGAAGGGACCTTGCCTTCTTCATCAACTCATAGGCAAATGCTAGCTCCACAGGATGTGGAAGGGGCTTTTCCTTCTTGATCAACACAGCAGGTACGGGTGTAGTAGCTACACAAAGGGAAATAAAAGATGCCAGAGGAAAGTTTTGATGATAAGGAGAGAGAGAGAGACTTTGATTTGACATAGCATGATGAGATGGAGCAACGTTATACTCATCATGGCATGGAAATAATTGACTTAGAGGCTCAGGATGAAGAAACAATAAAGGACATCATCATACAGGAAAATGAGGCTTAAGTCCAAGCATTGATGGAAAATTTGGAGAGGGCCAAGTATGTCATTACATATTTGGAACAAGAGAACAGGTAGTTGAGTGACAAGCAGGTCCTCATGGAGTTGGAACTTCTCAAGGTAAAACGACAAGGTGACAAGGAGGCATCGGTCACTTTGTCTCCCATTGAGAAGGAAATCGAGGATGATAGAGAGACTTGGTTTGAGAGATTCAATTTTCACCTAGAGAAGCTATTGCAGAAGGCCAATAGGGACAATCAGATGATCAGGCACATGGTCTACCATTATAGGACCTGAAACAAAATTTGCAACATGAGGATCAAAAAGATGAAAGCTACGCTAAGGCGAGCTCTAAAGGGAAAAAAAGAGGAGTATAGGCTTAGGTTGCTTGCTGAAGCTTCCTTGTCTCATCAAGATGCTTGATGACGGTGCTGCTCACCAATTTTGGTTAGGTTTGGAGAATATTTTGTTTTTTGCAAATTTTGGAAATTGCACACACAAAAAATATGGCACTGTGCTTTTCCTAGGGCACCCAATGGAAAAATGGCTTGCATTTTTGGATTCGGAGTGATGCGTACATGCACCCTATGGATTTTCTAAGTTTTTTGGGTAGAACTGATCCACCAAAAGGTCAAAAAACACCCTAAAAATGACCTTTCTGCCACTTTTTGGACACACAGAAGCAACCTTGGGAGAATCAACTTCTGAGGGGTCAAATGAGCTTCCAATGATGCAATTCTAGGTGTTTTGGAAATTAGACTTGAATACCTTTCCAATGAGCTATCATGAGCTCAATTTGGATGTCAGGAAGGCCTCCAAAAGGGACCTGAAAGTGGCACTGCACGTTGGGCCAGTGGTGCTGCACGTAGGGCAAATTTTGCACAGGATGGCTATTTTTCTATTTTTTGGCTGTGTTCATGGATTTTCTCTCATGGAGGATGTTTTACTGATTTAAATGATTACTTGGCTTTTAAATATGATGGATAATTAGTAGTAGAGGGTATATTCATTAGATTAAAAGTAATTTTGAGCATAAATTTTTCAGTTTCCTTAATTTTAGAGGCAAGTTGTTAGAATGCCTAGATTCCAGTTTCTTGTTCAGTTTTGGTTGGATTAGATCCTCATCTTAGGGATTCAACCCCTAAGGATGGGAGGAGGTTAAAACAATGTCTACGTATTCTTCTTCTTTCTCATTGTAAAGGGTTGGACTCAGCTAGATGCTTATGCCTTGATTGTACATCATTTTGTAGCAGTTTAGAAGGAGATTAATAAAAATTGTAGCTATTTCTTTGGGATCCATGTGGTATGGAGTTTAGTTTAGTTTATTCTGTTGTGATCATATGTTAATATGTTTTGTGTACTTCATTACTCATTTCATTAGTTCGAAGTGAATGTTTTCAAGTTGATAGGCATAATTCATTACATCACTGCTATGCTTTGGGGAAATATTCACCATTATATGTTTTCTATAGTCTAGGAAGAATCCATGGTAATCACATTCTCTTCCTAGCTTCTCACCAGTCTTAAAACACCTCACCCATCAAACCCTAGATTGCTAAACCTTATGCCTACCTTGCCCCATTGAACACCCTGTAATTTTGACTTAATTCCCTAGCCCTAACTGTCCAGCTCCTCCTAATCCAGAAAAACCCCTTCAAAATCAAATCAAACCTTGTGCTACTATACCTAGCCTTGTATCCTTTTTCTTGATCCAGTCATCTTGGCTGAGATCCTTATGAAGATATCCCTCTCCTGGCCTAGTAGGGTCAGCAACTTGGCTAAGCGTGGTTTGTGGTTACCCTAGCATTGCCTTCCTTCAGCCTGAAGTTCAATCCAAATGATAACACACCCATTCTAGTACACTTCTATTAGTTTCATGATAAAACTCAAACTCAATAAACTTCAAACAACGTAAATTAACCAACAATATGTCTGAGGTCAGTTACCTAAGGATTATATCATACTAAATTACCTTTTGCATCTAACATTGAAAATGATTGTGAAAGAAATGAAGACAAATTAGTGATTATGATGGATTCATGTGATGAAATAAAATAAAAAAAGACCTTTCTTCTTGCTACTGATGAGCCTTCTAGGGGATTCTTGGATGAAGGTGATCCTGATCTGCTTTCTGAAATCAAAGAGACACTTTCTAGCTACACTGATTTGATGGACAACAACCCTAATGCTTATGAAAATGAATATGGAAAGCAATAAGAATCGATGATCCCGGCCTTGAAGAAGATGTCTCAAAGTCTAATATGGATAGCATTTTATATTTCTACAGCTAGCAAAGGGTTTTCCTAGTTGGGTTCCCTAGAAAATTTTGTTTTTTTGCTATAGTGTGACTGTGTTTTATTTCTGTTCTATTCCACTGCAAATTGGTAGAGATTTTTTTTGTCTTCATGCAATAATTAGTTTCAGATTTATTCATTTAAGCAGTAGCATAATTTCAAGGAAATTCTACACAAGGGACAATTAATCTATATTTTCACTTATATCTTTTGCAAGTAAAATTCACAACTGAATTTTTATCCAATGTGTTTAGGTTACTATAAAGTGGTGTATCGCAACATATCTCAACATTGCAAGGCATAAATCATACTATTCAATAAGGTTGAGACTTGAGATACAAAAATCTTCCCAAGTTATGCAAGAAAGAAAACTTCTGATTTTCAGTTCTAAATCTATCCAACCAAAACAAGATTATTCCATTTTCAACACCCTTTAGTCAAAGTTATTCCTGGCCTCATTCAACTCAATTAAGAATATGTCAATCTCATTGAGATTTCTTCTTCATGTCATGCTTCTAAGTTATATATTTATGCAACCTAATATATCATTTATGTTAAGTGATTATTCATTAAAAAATATTTAGTCCATCCAATGCATCTACCTAAATTTCCGATCAGTTTCTGGGAAGACTCTATAAGAAATTTGCAGCAGAAAATAGAAGACTATTTTAGTACCTAGTGATATAAAACTCTAATCTAGAAAAAGTATTCTGGGTTGTGTCCCTAAAAATATTTACAAAATTTTCAATCACAAAGCCATTTCAGGGAGAATTTTAGTCAGGGAGAAATTTAGTAATATTTTTGGAAAATTTGAATGGAACTAAAAGAAATTCTTCCCGTTTTCTCAAAAGATTCCAACACCAAATGTGTGTGCATTAAGAGAACTTAAGATTTGGAAATAACTAAATTTCACTTTCTTTTTCTAGGACCATATATCAGTGCATTCACAAAACTTGAGATTTGGATTCTGGAAACACTTAAATTTTGCCTCATTTATTAGGATTGGAAGTTCCTTGAGATACAAACATGTAGCATTAAGGATCTACTTTGCTTATTTAAGGACAATGTTCAGTTTATAAATAGCGATACAAGAATCCTTGTATACATGCCTGACACAGTTCTTTGGTCACAACTAATGAAACTGAACTCCATCAATACATAACAGACAAGGTAAAATGTAAGAGAGCATCTACTTTTCAACATATACTCTGACAAAAATAAACATCTATATAGAAGATGTCACCACACTAAAGAAGGAATTAAAAACCAAAGTAAAAATAGGCTTGGATTGTTATGGTTACTCTAACAAAATGTTAAATAGTATCAATACGTTAATATGGAAAATAGTGTAGTTGATTATGATTTATTGGGCCCAAGGGGTTAGCCCAACCGAATGTCATTAATGTTGCTGGGTATTTGGCTAGTTTTGTGTTGGCAAGTGCCCTGTTTGAAATTAGGTGCACTATTCAATTCCAATGGGTTTACCGAGGATGCCATACATGAATGTGGGGAACATCCATTGGGATTCCTCGGAGAGTTTTTCAAGAAAAAGAATAAAAATAGGATTTCTTAAAGAGAAATTTTGAGATGCATATAGTGTACACCCAGTAAAATCAACTCTATAGAGACAAACCATAAAAGAAGGAAAAATACATATGTTTTTACCTATCTTCCCTCATTTTCCCTCCCACCCTGTGAAAAGTGAAAATATGCTACTCTTAAACTTAAAAGAAAGGATGAAAAAAATAGTGAATTTTGCACCAGTCCTCCTTGTTGGAAGAAGACTAAAAGTGGGGTGGAAATGTAGCGAGGTTAGAAATGAAACATACCTGGGTGCCATTAATGGATAGAAGAGGTAAAATCTTAACTCACAACTCTCTCTCTTCAATCTTGTTTTCCTTCCAGCCCTGTGAAAAGTGAAAATATGCTACTCATAAACTTAAAAGAAAGTATGAAAAAATATTGAATTTTGAACCAGAGATTGAGGTGTGTGTACTCCTCCCTATGTGGAAGAAGACTAAAAGTGGGGTGTAAATGCAGCGACGTTAGAAATGAAACATAGATGGGAGCCATTAATGGATTGAAGATCCAATGGTGGGCGATTTGAGGTGTGTGTACTCCTTCGTGTGTGGATGAAGACTAAAAGTGGAGTGGAAATGCACGAGGTTAGAAATGAAACATACCTGGGCACCATTAATGGATTGAAAATCAAATGGTGGGGTTCGATATGAGTCTGCTCCTGGTAAAACCTTAATTCGCAACACTCTTCAATCTTGTTTTCCCTCCCTCCTTGTGAAAAGTGAAAATATGCTACTCTTAAACTTAAAAGAAAGGATGAAAAAAATAGTGAATTTTGAACCAGTCCTCCTTGTGTGGAAGAAGACTAAAAGTGGGGTGGAATTGCAATGAGGTTAGAAATGAAACATACCTGGGTGCCATTAACGGATTGAAGATCCAATGGTGGGATTTGATATTAGTTTGCTACTCATAAAACCTTAATTCACAACTCTCTTCAATCTCATTTTCCCGCCCGCCCTGTGAAAAGTGAAAATATGCTACTCGTAAACTTAAATTCAAGGATGAAAAAAATAGTGAATTTTGAACCAGAGATATGAGGTGTATGTACTCCTCCCCGTGTAGAAGAAGACTAAAAGTGGGGTGTAAATGCAGCCAGATCAGAGATGAAACATACCTGGGTGCCATTAATGGATTGAAGATCTAATGGTGGGGTTCAATATCAATCTACTACTGGTAAAACCTTAATTCACAACTCTCTTCAATCTCGCTTTCCCTCCCACCCTATGAAAAGTGAAAATATGCTACTAGTTTTCCCTCCCTCTGCCTTATGAAAAATGAAAATTTAATTCACAACTCTCTTCAATCTCGTTTTCCCTCTTGCCCTATGGAAAGGGAAAATATCTACTAGTTTTCCCTCCGCCCTATGAAAAGTGAAAATAGACTACTTGTTTTAGAAAGTAAATGAAGATTGGAATTAGGAGGGCTTTATTACATAAAAATTAAGGCTGATTTTTTTCAAAAATATTAAAATTTCCCTCCCTAAAAAAAAATTACAATATTTATAGAGTATATAGTAGATGTGTAGGTGCAATGTAAGTATGTAAACAATTCTAAATACAGGCTTAGTTAAAGGATAATAGTAATAATAATAATGAAAGTCAAAAGTATGGGGATGAGTGCAAAAATCTAAAAGTTAGCTCAATTAATAATAAAAATAATAAAATTCAATTTGTTATATTTTGATTTTGTTATTAACTTGTGAATAGGTTTTGTTACAATACGATGAGCCAATACCATGGCTTATCAATACCTCAAGCCCAAAAACCATAACTTATTTCACAAGCAAAATATTTTATAACAATATGACAAGATTCTTAACCATGGATATTCACCCCCCTCTTTACACTCGATATTATTAACTTGTAAAAAAATTGGTTTTGTTATAATACCATGGGCCAATACTATGGCTTATCAATACCACATGCTCTACAAACATAACTTATTTCACAATCAAAATATTTTATAACAATATGAAAATATCCTTAACCATGGATATTCATTCTCACTTTACCATGGATATTATTAACTTGGGAATAGACTTTGTTACAATACCATGGGCCAATACCATGGCTTATCAATATCACATGCCCAAAAAACATAACTTATTTCAAAATCAAAATATTTTATAAGAATATGATAGGATCCTTAATCATTGATATTCATCCTTGGTTTTTCATTGATATTATGAACTTGTGAATAGGCTTTGTTACAATAGCATGGGCTAATACCATGGCTTATCAATACCACATGCCGAAAAATCATATCTTATTTCACAATCTAAATATTGTATAGTAATATGACAAGATTCTTAACCATCGATATTCACCCCCACTTTACCATGGATATTATTAACTTGTAAATAGTCTTTGTTACAATACCATTGGCCACTATCATGCCTTATCAATACCACACGCCCAAAAACCATAACTTATTTCACAATAAAAATATTTTAATTTAATTTAATTTAATGTTATAACATTTATTGTTTGAAGCTAATAGGAAAAGGGTTTACTTTTGAGATATATATAAACCTTCTATCCTCGCGACTACTAAAATTATTCCCATATAAATTCAATTAAGGTTTTAATAAAATTAAAAATGAGAATACTTTTTTATTTAAAGATGTGAAATTTATATAATACAAATATTATTAAGAACCAACACAGATCTATCTTAACTAAGGATCCAAGTCATGATAACAAGAAAAGTGAAGGGAAGAGAGGGGGAGGGAAATAGTGACAAAGATGGAGAAAGAGAGAGTGATGGGGGGAGATAGAGAGAAGGAGGTAGGAAGAGAGAGGGGAGAGAGAGAAGAAGAGAGTGGGGGAGAGAGATATGGAGTTGGAGGGGGAGAGAGAGATATGGAGTTGGAGGGGGAGAGAGAGGGAGGAAAGAATGAAGTCATAGAGAGATAGAGGTGGAGAGGGAGAGGGAGCGACAAGGGATAGATGGATAGAGAGAGAGGGAGAGAAGAAAGGAGGGGAGACAGAGAATAGGTGGGGATAAAGATAGGGAGAGAGGGGAAAGATATAGAGAGGGAAGCAGAAAGATGGATGGGGGAGAGAGAGAGAGTGATCAGGGGGGATAGAGGGAGGTGAGAGAGAAAGGGGGAGAGAGGACTAAAAGGGAGGAGATAGAGATAAAGTTAAAGGTGGAGAGAGGGAAGGAAGAAGAAAGACATAGAGCGAGAAAGGTCGAGAGGGAGAGGGAGTGACAAGGGAGTGATGGAGAGAGGAGAGATAGAGGGATGAGAGAGAGGAAGAGAGGAAGAGGGAGGGAGAGAGAGATAGATATGGATAGAGAGTGTGTATGTTTGGGGGGTGAGATAGAGAAAGGGAATAAGAAAGAGACACAGATACAAATATAGATTTTATATAGTATTATATAGCCATCCTAGATCCCTCTTAACCTAGATCTATCAAGCGCCAGAAAAGAGGTTTGCAGATCAAGACATTGGATCCCTCTTCGCACTTGATAGGTCTGGGTTAATATGGATCTAGGTTAGATTAATAAGTTTTTAGTTGTATTTGATAAACTAAAACATTTTTTCATGGTTGTTTTTGAAAACAATTTTTCCATATTTGGTGTATTTATCATAATAATAATAATCTACTTTTAGTTTCATTTTAAGCTTACCTTTTCTATGCAATGATTTTTTTGTTAGTCTATAGAGATAAACATGTTATACTTTTGGAATTTGAAAGAAAAACATATGCTCCTAACTTGGTTGTATTGAAAACATTTAAGTGTAAGAAAGAAATATGCCCTTTTAACTTGGTTAAATTAAAAACGTAAGTGTTATTGTATACTAGGTGGGTGCAAACAAGAGAGAGTATGTGGTAAGTGGATTAAATAGTTAAAAACAAATTCTAGTTAAGGAGAAGGTTACAAAAATCTAAAAAATAGGCTAGGGTTAGGATATTACTATTTTGGGACATCTAAAGTTGAAGGTACATTTTATGGAGGTGTAGTCTAAGCCCTTGGGTGTAGGTCACATATTATGGGTATCTTGGATTTTTGGTTTGCGTTAGTGGTGTCAACTAGTGGGGTGGAGTGTCCAACCAATGAGTAGGCAAAGTTTTTCATTTACAAGGTTGGCATAAATCAATTATTCTCTCTCTACCGAACTCTAAGATGAGGAGTGTGCATAATGGACTTATTATTGTAAAAAATTGAAAATATTTGATTATCTTTAACTTCAAGGGCTTGAAGTGGTTGCCTCAACCTACAAACCTTTAAGGAAAATATGTGTTTTTCAATTAAAACCTTGTGGTCAAGGAGCTGCAAAAGAGGAAGGCCTTATGGCTATTTTTAAGGGGTTGTAATGACCCTCGTCTTGTGGTAAATATGTAGATATGATGCTAATGGTCCTGATCTTGGTACATTCACGTATATAATGTAAATATTTTCCTATCACCTTACATTGTGTAAATATGATAAATATTTTGTGGTTACCCTGATATACATGTTGAAGTTCCACTTGCGTGATTATGGGAAACACTTCTTAGTTATCCTTGTGTACATGGGGAAGATCATAATTACTCTATATGATAAAAACACCTAGTAATATTTTCACACTGAGTAGTATACAATAAACTTAACCCTAATATCCTAGTGAAGAAAAAGTAACTAGCTAGACTCTTTTTTGGATTGACTGTTAGTGAAACTCATTATAGTTAGGTGTGCCAATGTGTGGTGAGTGTTAGTGATTACTAGGGAAACCCAAGGGAGCACTAGGTCAAAATGCATGGAAATGAATGAATAAGAGTGTGTGATAGGAAGTGTCACTAAGTTCCAGGAGTGGTAAGAGGGGAGTGATATGGTATGCTAAGAAGCGCTAAGTTATTCTAGCGTGCCAGAGTGACATGCGGCAAATATGTGTGAGGTGCGAAGGTGTGCCAAATAGTGCTAGGAAGTGTTAGGGGGCATTAGGGAAACACAAGGGAGCGCTCGGTGAAAATAATGCATGCAAATGAACGATTAAAAGTTTGTGACAGGAACTGTCAGTGATTTCAGGGTGTGCTAAGGAGGGAGTGACAGGGTATGCTAGGCAGTGCTAAGGAATACTAGAGGCTAGGAAAACATGCCAGGGAGAGTTATGGAGTGTCAGAGAAAAACAAGGGAGAACTAGTTTAAAATGAATGGAAATGAATGAGTAAGAATGCATGATAGGGATTTTCAATGAATTCTATGTGTGCTAAGGAGGGAGTGACAAGGAATGCTAGGTAGTTCAAAGGAATGCTAGAGTGCCAAGGCGACATGCCAAGATGTGCCAAATCCTAGGGTGTGCCAATGTGTGTCAGGGAGTGCCATGAGAACACAAGGGACAACTAGTCCAAATTGCATGGAAATGAATATATAAGAGTGTGTGATAGGGAGTATCAGCAAGATCCAATTGTTCTAAGGAGGGAGTGACAAGGGTATATGCTAGGAAATCCCAAGGCATGGTAGTGTGTCGGGGCATGTTAGGGAGTGGTAGTTTCTATTAGGGAGTGGAAAATCATGCCAAGGAATGTAGGGGATGATAATTCATTCCATGTAGTGCCAATGGATTGTTATATGTTCCAGATGTTATGGCATGTGAAGATGTTAACTATGTTGCTTAGTTGTTTTATGGACACTATTGGATGTGAGACATGACTTGGTAACTTGTTAAGTGGGATGAGTTAATATTAGACATGAGAAGCCTAAGATGATTTAAAGTCCATTAGGGGAACAAGGCATAGTTTAGTTGTAGTAAATGTAACATGGTAAAGTTGTTGTAGTGGAGGTAGGCCTTGGTTGGGTTCCTAAGTCTAAAAGAAAATAAGGGTAGTTATGAGGGAATGATAATTAAGGAGTTCTAAGGCATGCCAAGGAATGAAAAGGCGTGATGACATATGGTAGATAGTGTCAATGCATGTCAAGGAGTGTTTGGGAGTATCAGGGAATCATAAGGGAGAAGTATGTCAAAGTGCATGGAAATGAATGAATACGAGATTATGCGAGTGAGTGTCAGTGAATTCTAGGTGTCCTGTGGATGAAGTGTGTTAGGAGAATTTAATATTAGGACATGTAGGAGGAAAGACTACAATTTTGATAAGAGGATGGAAAAAGCAGTTTTAGACAAAGGGAGACTTTGGTCTAGGCACAATACTATTTTTTCAATGACTAGGCTGGGTTCCCAAGTAACAAAAAAAGTAAGGTTATCTATGAGGGCAGGAAAAGTAGGGGGTGCCAATGTGTGCAGGTAATTTTAGGAAGTGCTAAAACATGTTATAAAGTTCCAAGGAATGCCAGGCATGTCAATATATCCCAAGCACTAAGGCATGCCAATATGTGCTAGGTTCTAGGATGTGGCACCAACACATGCTAGGGATTGCCAAAGAAACACAAGGGAGGACTTGTTTCAATTACATGTAAATGAATGAATGTGTGTGCGAGATAGGGAGTGTTAACAAGTTATAGGTGTGCATAAGTAGTGCCAATAGACGATAGAGTGCTAGGATATCCTATTAAGATGTCACAAGTGCCATGGTGTGACAATGTGCCAAGGAGTGTTAGGGAGTGTTAGGGAAAGAAAAGGGAGAACTAGGTCATAATTCATGGAAATGAAGGAATAAGAGTGTGTGGCATGGAGTGTTAGCGAGTTCCAAGTGTGTTAAGGAGGAGTTACAAGGCATGATTGGCAATGCTAAGGAATGCTAGAGTTCTAGGGAGACATGCGGCCAAGATGTGCCAATGCGTGTAAGGAAGTGTTAGCTAGGTGTGCTAGGGAATCACAAGGGAGAACTATGTCAAAATAAATGGAAATGAACAAATAAGAGTTTGTGATTAGAAGTTTCAATGAATTCTAGGTGTGCTAAGGACAAATTGACAAGTTATGATAGGTAGTGTTAAGGCATGCTAGAGGCTAGGGCGACATGCCAAGATGTCATAGATGCTAGGGTGTAACAACACGTGTCAAGGAGTGATAAGGAGTGCTAGGGAAACAAAAGGAAGAACCATGTAAAAATGCATGGGAATGAATGAATAAGAGTTTGTGACCAAGAGTGTCAACGATGTCTAGGAGTGCTAAGGAGAGAGTGATGATGTATACTATGTAGTGCCAAGGAATGCTAGAATGTTGAGGTGGTAGGCGAAGATGTGTCAGGTGCTAAGGTGATCTAGGGAGTATTACATGTTGTCAAGGAAACATAAGGAAGCACTAGTTCAAAATGCATGAAAATTAATGAATAAGAGTGTGTGAGAGGGAGTTTCAATGAGTTCTAGGTGTGTTATGGAGGGAGTGACAATTATATATGCTAGGTAATGCCAAGGTATGCTAAACTACCAAGGCATGTGAGGAAGTAGCATGGTGTGCTAGGGAGTGTTGAAGCATGCCAAGGAATGTAGGGGATTTTAACGCATGCCACATGGTGCCAAGGCATTCTAATACATGTTAGGTGTTATGGCATGTCAAGATGTAAATCGTGTTGCTTAATTGTTTTAGACCAAGGTTGGATGTGATGAGCCTTGTCTTGGAAGCTTGTTAAGTGGGATGAGTGATATTGTACATGAGTACCCTAATACGAGTTACAAGTAGGTCTTAGGTGAACAAGTCATATGTTGAATTTCTATGACACATGAGAATCTGGGTTTGGCTGTAGAATTTTTTATGTGAACATAGACAAGTACCACAACACATCTACTATGGAGAACAAAATCTGCCATGAAAGAAAAAGCAATGGATTGAAGGCACATAGTTTAGGCTCTGCACATCTTCATATGTTAATTCTTATTATTGTGATATACAATAGCCATTTATATGTCTGGTGTAAGACTCCTCTGGAGATTTCTATCCAACAACAACACCTCTATGGTAAAAGGTCTACTGTCAGAGGTTGCTCCATCAAAAATGGCAACCAAAATGGACCTTACTATGCACACAAATGAAGAATTAAGGATATTGTTATCTATGAGTGCTGATGTGGACATATGGGACAAAATTACACAGGTGGCGAACATTTTTGTTTAACCAATCAAGATCTAAAATGAAAAATGTATGATTATATATACATGTTTGATAGTATTTGGAGAGATGCCAACCTAACCCACAAATTTGTTTACATTTTACTGGAGCTGACCTATAACTGTTCCTAAATATAAGAAACATGTAAAATAGGACTAACCTTTCAATAGAAAATATAAATTCATAGGAACATGGCCAAATTGTGAAAGTGTAAAAATTAGTATGGTTTGAAGGGACCTAACCCTTTGAAAATACTTAAATGTGGCAATGAAGGTTGAGGATCATTCTAGAACCCCTTTGGGAATCCATCTTATGAATTTGTGTAGGATGCAACACATCAGAATGATTCTTGTAGAAGTGATGTCAACACTTGTATAGTGACATGGGGTTGGAGTTGGCCTATCAAAGCTCATTGGTCTACTTTGGAACTTCTCTAATGTAATGCCTTAGATGATTTGGAGTAGGAGGGCATGATTTGATATTTAGTTTGCATTCAAGAAGCTTTGGAGGCTAGATAGTATAGAAAAACCACTTGTTCTAAATAGGGAAGAACATTCCACTAAAGAAAGTAATAGGAAGTACACAGATATGAAACTGAAATCACATCGCTATTTATTACTCTTTGAAACAATAAATAACTAAAAATTTCAAACACTACTATTCACTTTTCCTTTAGTCTGGAAGGTACAATGAATCTTGAAACATGTACAACAATGTCTCAACTTTCTTAACTGCTAATCCTAATGCACCTTCATAGCATGGATAGATAAGATAGTTAATGTCTGCTCCTAATGAATATGATATAAGATATGCAAACATGATTCCTTAGCTAAGGCTGAGAATTAATAACTAGGGAATTTCTCCTTTTAACTGTGCATGCAAAAACTAAATAAAGAAAATAGTTTCACTACTCCAGGTGCCAGAAACGAATCCATTGCCTAAGGTAAGTGATTTTCCCAGAACAAGATTTTAAGGACTTAGAAACTTTGCTTCCTTCAAGAGAGGTCTATACCAAATAGAACTAAGTTATCATACACTATCCTCCAAATTCATTCACCTTTAATAGAAATCTTGTCCCCAAAAAAAGACAATAGACCAATATCCAATAGAATTCGTTGACGTACCAGAGACCCTTGTGCTCAAACAACGAGATAATAAGGGAATGTCAACTAGGGTGGAATATTTCACCACCAAAATTAACAAGAGATGTAAGGGGTAAAAAACTATCAGACCTAATGCTTAAGAACAAGTGAATTAATCAATGCCTGGTGACCCAAAATGAATTCAATCCTTCTTTATTTATAGATTTTCTAGAGGGGTTTCATATTGTTAAGTGATTGAGTAAACCTACTCACCCCAAATTTGGGTTTTTTAAGCCCAGTTTCCCCAAAAATTGCCCAATAATGGGTTTTTTGGGGTTTTCTCCCCTTTATGGAGGACTATAGTCTATGGTGATGGATAGGGTATTACGTCTCATTTGTCCTCAATTTGTAGAAGATGTTACATCGCACCAAATAAAAGAAGAAAGGCTTTAGTTTAGGAGGTAATAACTAAATGCTCATTTCTTTCCACATAGGACATACATCTCGCAAAAATGATCATGGGGTACAAATACTATAGAAGGCATAAATTTTACTGGCATTGTCATCGTCCAAGAATAAAAACCCTTTAAGGTGAAACAAGGCCAGTACCACATACTACAAGCACAAATGACAAATTCAAAAACAATATACTTATTCAATGAAAGAATGATGAATCATATTAGCATACTTTATTAGCTCTTGAGTTGCAGTGTCAATCAAAATTTCTTAGGTTGGATCATAATTAAGTACTCAATGTTGTTTTCTGTCCAATTTGGGGAAAAGGAGGAGCTCTTGGTGACAATGGGATGACCGATATTTTCATAAGGGAACTCTACTACACTTTTCAACATACAAGCTATTCCTTCTAGTGTAGGAGATAGAGAGAAGCCTTTAATAAGGACCTTTCGAAGATCAATTTGGAGGGAAATCCATTTTCAAAGCTTAAACATAGTTCTAGATTCAAACAAGAGTAGTCATTTTTCAAAATAATTATTAATTCCCAAGAAATTGGAGCCAAGCTAACATGTTGACCATTTATTCTTCTACTATACAAAGAAGCATTTATGAAAAGTCCTTGGCCCTTTGATCGAGTATTTCATGTAAATCTCTTGATTAGAAATGTAATAAGAGATGGAACTTATATTAAGGAAAAGGGAAAAGCAGAGGGACAATTAATAATTATCTCTAAAAAACTCTCAATAGATTCCTAACATATTTGAAATAGAAAAGGATAACTCCATGGTTATTTTTTTCCTTAGAAACTTTGCTAATTTCCATGATTGAAGCATGTATTCATTCCTTGAAAGAAGCTCAGAAATCCTTTTGATATTGGTTGATGAAAATAAAATGTGCAAAGTTACACTCACATAGAGGTGTGGAAAAAAAGTATGTGGAGCTTGTTTTCCTATAATCCAAACAAAAAATGGACAAAAGGTGAAAAAACCAAGCGAAAAGGTATGTGTAGATTTTTTCATGCATTGCTAGGTGTTAAATCGACACTCTACAATTAAGGATTTGCGGTGCAAGTGACACAAAGGTTTTCATGCAGAACTTTGGATTGAAAGTAGTGGAACTTGATGCTACATGTCCACTATGACCCCACTTTTTGTATGAGTTACAGAAGATAAAAAGAATGAGATACGGGAGATATAGTGTACATACTATTTTTATTCAAACCTAATAAAAAGATATTACTATGTCATCCTCGACATAAAAGAAAGATCTCCCATAAACTATTTTCTCCATGAACTTGATTTAAAATGAATCCCTTCCATTGACTCGCCCAACTGCAAATAGAAATGATGCCGATGGGCCAATTTCAGTTTCCAAAATTCACAATTTGTTTCAATTGTAAGATCTTCACTTTTTAGTTTAGATTTCAATTACAAGTAGTGAAATAGGACATGCCGATCAATCGTGATTAATCATGAGTTAGAATCTACTCACTCTCCAAATGATCCAATCTAAATATTTGCAGGTCAATCTCTCATTGACCAAGTTTAACTCATGATCAATGTAGGTTTGACTTGAGACTTGCATTAAAGTAGATTCCTACGATTTATTCCAATTTATTCGATTTTCAATCTTCACTCAACGATTATGAGTCTTTCAAGTTTAGGTATGCCACATTGCTAAAAACTAAATGTTAGTTGTTCCAAAATTTGTTTCTCATTTCTTAGGCCCAAAATTCATACATTGAGACCTTCAATGATCAATCACTACTCACTATTACATAGTCCAAACTCAATATCAGGGAACCGCCAATGTGAGCCTACGTCCAGTCTCCATATCGGGTAGCTGTCAATGTGTGCTCTATCCATACTCCATATCGACCCTCAGGCAGTCATGTGTCACCTTCAGTGTGTGTTACCTTTAGGCTTAGCTGCCTCACTATTCAAAAATTAAGGTACATTGGCACTTGGCTTAAATAATATGTATATTACTATATTAAAGTTTCAATGTCGTTTTAATGGAAAGTTTCAAGTTCCACTGTTTAGCAATCGAATGATTGGCGTATTCCTTTGGCTATGACTTTTCAACCCTATAAATGGGGCTTGAATAGAGTTAAAAAAAGCAGTAAGAAACGGTTTCATAGTATCCATTGACCAAGTAATCAATAATTCCTTCCTTGGTCGTCTTACCAACTTCAAAGGGTCTAACCATGCATTCACAACATTGGGTGTTTTTTCTCTTCCAGAATCTAGTATTGATATATTGGTTTAGTTGTCTTATGCTAAACGGACTTGTAAATTCAAGATTACAATGCGATATATGTTGATAACATTTCCTTTAGGTAGGATTTCCTCATATATACCTAATTGTGTTTCAAGGTCATAATGATATATTAGGTCGAAATGTGCTTTTGTTGCTGGACAAACTCCTCTTTGATCCTTAAGAAAACCTCATATCCTTTAAAACCAACCCTATTTTTTATGAAGTTATTTATGGGTTTTTTAATTTTAATTTTTTATTGTATTTTATAGGAGCCAAATTAAATAGAAGGCACAACTTCAAATCTAAATAGAAGCCACCATTTAAACACAAGTCCAAAACAACAATAATGCTGAGGGAGAAGGACTTTGTTTGGGCTTATTGTGACAAGATTATTGGAGACCCTAAGATCCTTTGTAGATTTTGCACAACGAAATGTAGTGGAGGCATTTATAGATTCAAGTACCACCTTGCACAAATAACTGGCCATGATATATGTCTCTGCAAAAACATTGACGAAAATGTCAAACACCAAGCAACCTTGTCCATTGATATGTTGAGTCAACATGATGTAAAGAAACGAAAGAAAAAAAAGAAATAGGAACTACTAGATTTGACAATTTGTATTCCACTATGCCATTGTCATCTCCCTCTATTGAATCCTCAATGCAGTTCCCAAGTTTCCCACACATATCTCCAAGTCCAAGTCAAATTGAAGGCCAATTGAATCCTCCTGCATGCAACATTGGAGGTGGAAACATAAACACCTTTTCTTCTACTTGCACAAAACCTGATTCCCAACCTACCTTGGATACCACTGGTTGGAAAAAAGAATATCCATAGTCAGGTAAGGAAGGCCATTGCTAACATTTTATACTATTCTGACATAGCTTTCCACTATGCCTAAGTCCTTATTGGCAAGCTATGATTGATGCGGTTGTTGTTGTAGGTTGAAGGTTCAAAGCTCCCTCATTAGAGATAATTAGGACAAATTTTCTATTAGAAAGTTTTGAAGATTCCATTCTTGGGCTATCTAAGTTTTGTTCATCACGGGTAGAAATAGGGTGCACAATCATAAGTGATGGATGGATAGATCAGAGGAATAGAACTTTGATAAATCTCCTTGTATCTTGTGCAGTAGGCATAATGTTTCTCAAATCAGTGGATGCCTCATACAAGGTTAAGACTGCACAACTTATTTGCGAAATTATGGAGCAAGTCGTTCAAGAAGTGCGAGAAGAACATGTTGTAAATTTTTTTAGTAACGATGTAGCTAATTATATGGTTGCTGGTAGACCTTTTGAGATTAGGCACCCCACTATTTTTTGGACCTATTCTGTTGCTCATTTTATAGATTAAATGTCTGAGGACATTGGTAAGATTCATTGGATACATGACATTGTGGAGAAGGAAAAATCCATAGCCAAATACCTATAGAACCACATTATTGTCCTAAACACCATGAGAAAATACACTGAAGGTAAATAAATTGTTTCACCTGCAGTGACAAGATTTGCAACAAATTTCATATCTTCGCAATTTGACTAGATTTGCAACAAATTTCATATCTTTGCAATTTGTGGTTGATAAAAAGATAAATTTGAAGAGGATGTCATTGGGACCTGAGTGGATGGCATATAAACATTCCAAGACCCTTGAAAGCATTGAAGTTGTTTCACTTGTGTTTAATGATGGTTTCCAGAAAGATGTCGAAGAGATTATTGTTGTGATGGAGTCCATTGTTAGAGTTCTCAGGTACTTCAAGTCTTTTAACTTTTTCATGTTTCAAATTTCATTTCAAGCTCCCTTTTATTTTCAATGTTTTATATTAATTTAAATTTGAAATCTTAAACTTTCAGGATGGTTGATAGTGACAAACTCACTATGGGTTACATTTATGAGGCAATGGATCTCGCAAAGGAGGTCATCAAAATAAGATATGGGGATGAGTAGGAAAAGTATATGCCTCTTTGGGACATTATTGATGCACATTGGGATAGGAAACTGCATTCCCCCTTACATCCTACTAGGTACTTCTTAAACCCATAGTATTTTTATGATAAGAGAAAATTTAATGAGGACGAGGAGGTTCACAGAGGACTTATGAAATGCATGGAAGAGTTCTTCCCTAATGCAAAATTTCAAAGTTGTGTCCTTTCCCATCTATAGGATTATAGAGCACCACCTAGATTATTTTCCTATGCCAGTGTTATACGAGATACATCTAAGGTGTTTCCAGGTACCCTTTGAGGCTTGAAGGTTTTATCGTTTCATTAAATTTGTTCAAACTTTATTTTGTATGTTAAATGTTTTATTAAATTTTGTTATATTTTTAAGTTTTCACTATTTAGTATTTAGTACATCTAATCACGAACCCTTTCCACTTGCTAGGTCTTTGGTGGAAAAACGTTTGTAATGATACGCCAAATTTGAAGAGATTTTCCATTCGAATCATAAACTACGCATGCAATGCCTTAGGTTGTGAGTGCAACTGCAGCATGTTTGGTAAAACACATTCTAAGAAGCGCAACCGATTGAAACAAAAGCGCTTAAATGACTTTGTATTTTTCCATTACAATCTACAACTTTGCAACAAGAAAATACTAGATGAGAGCTTCAATTTGAAGGTTTCATAATCTGATTTGGAATTTAAAGTTTAAACTTTAAAGTTCAAAGTCAAACTTAAATTCAAATTTCAATGTCTCATTATAATGCTAGGTTTGGATCATTCACCAATAGACCTTGAAGGGATAGATTTGAAAACTACAAATGCAGTAGATTGGGTCCAATTAGAGGAGGCTCCTCTTTTAAGCGTACATGACATGGAGAACTTTGTGAGTTAAGCAAGTGGAGGAGTGGGAGGAATCACTTCTTGTACTTTCTCTTAAGAGTCTTAGACTCTTAGCTACTGATTTTTTCTAATTAGTATGCAGTTGTTTGTAAACTTTTAGAAGCAGTTGCTTCTAGTCCTATGTAGTCACTAGTTAGGAGTCGTGACTCAGTACTTCAGATCATGTTTGGACTCATAACATATATGAGATGCTTATTCCTTAATATTTTGGAAATCTATTGATATTATGAATTGTTTGGACATGGCTTTATTGAATATCAATAAAATATGTTTTTTTTTAATTCAATATATGTGTATATTTTTATTTTTTGAATTCGTTGTTTTTTTCCTGATCTTTTTCCAGTTTTTCACCAATCCGATTAAAACTATTATCTCTTTTGCCTCACTAATTTATTATCTATTTTGAGTCTGGTAACATTGGTTATAAGTTTCATTCTTCACTTATGAGTTCTACGGTGTGCTAGAGAGTGCCAGTGCATGCTAAGGAGTGTTAGGGAGTACTAGGACAACACAAGGGAGCACTAGGTCAAAATGCATGGAAGTGAATCAATATGAAGGTGTGTTGGGGAGTGCCAATCAATGTTAGTTGTCATGCCATGGAAGGAGTGACAAGGTATGCTAAGAATGAGTAAGGCATGCTAGGGAATATTATGGAATGTCAAGAAGTGCTAGAGTGTTCTAGGTAGTTCTGAGGTGTGCTAACATATGCCAAATAATGCTAAGGCATTCTAGGTGCTAAGACATGCTAGGATGTGTAGGGTGTCAGAGGATGCCAATATGCATCAAGGAGTTTCAAGGCAACAAAATGAATAACCAAGATAAAATGAAAGGAAATGAACACATAATAGGGTTAATAATTTGCCACTTTATCTTTTTCAAAAGGGGCATTCTAGGTGCACTAATAAGATGTTCCAATACATGCCAAGTGCCAATGTGTGCCAAGTGTTAATTTTTTCAATGCAATATTATGCCCAGGAGTTCGAGGGCATGCTAGGGACTATAGGGAATGCAAACACATGATAGGGGAGTTCTATGCTATGCTATGGCATGCCAACATGTGCTTTGGTGTTCTACTCATGGCAAGATGTTCTATGTACAAAGATGTTCCAACACATGTAAGGTGCCAAGGAATGTTACTATATTGTTCCAAAGCATGTTAAGGTGTGACATCAGTGTTGACGACTGCCAGGTCTCTCTCATTAAAAGAATTGATAGAGCTTGATTATGTATTAAAATATAGTTCCTACACACACTAGTGGAACTTTATTTAAAGGAAATTTGCTAGATAATAAACCTAATAGAGATGAATCATGTGTTGAATCATAGGAAGACTATATTCTTATGACTTGAGGAAAATGATACACACTAATTACTTCTTAACAAATTGAATGGCTATTATAACTACTATGACTTTGGACACATAATGAAAAAGACTCCACAATAATGGTATTAAATCATTATATTTTGAAAACAAATATAGTAACATGTATAGAGCATCATCAAAAACTTATTGGAATGATAAATGATGACAAACATTTTTTGACCATGATCAAAAGTAACCAAAAAGAGCATTGGTGAGGGTCAATAAAAGATCATCACTTGAAGTGTCAACAAAGAGAGAATTATTGACGGGCCTTTAACAACCATCGCCAAAAGTGTCACAAAAGAGAGAATTAGTGATGGGCAATTAACAACAGTCACCAAAAGGTTAATTGAAAATGGCTTTGGTGATAAACCTTAAAGGACCATCACTATATACACTTACAACAACGATTTTTTAAAGACTGTCACCATATACGACATTGGATGGACCTTAATGGTCCATCACAATCATGAACCATCATCAAAAACTCATTGGAATGATAAATGATGATGAACATTTATTGACCGTCACCAAAAGTAACCAAAAATATCATTGGTGATGGTCAACAAAATATCATCACTAGACGTGCCACCAAAGGGAGAATTAGTGATGGGCCTTTAACGACCCTCACCAAAAGTGTCACAAAAGAGAGAATTAGTGATGAGCCTTTAATGAACCTTACCAAAAGTGTCATTGAAAATGGCTTTAGTGACAAATCATAGAGGACCATCACTATATACACTCACAACAACACGTTTTTAAAGATTGTTAGCATATACGATATTGGTGATGAACCTTAATGGTCTATCACAAGCATGACACTCACCAATGACCTTTTTCTTGTAGTGTCACATCCACCTCATACACCTACACCACCACCTCCACCTCCCCTATTCAATATGGAAAATATTATATAGATGCCTTTATTCAGGGGTCAGGGAATAGAGGATCCTAAATAGTTTTGGTTCATAACAAAAGCTATGTAGAAAACACATCAAATTAATGATGATTATATAAAGAAAGAGTAGTTGGTTACAGTGCTACAAGACAAGGCACTTACCTGGTATATCAGATACAACACGACTCCCCCAGTTGCTTCATTGGCTAATACGAAGGATGCATTCAATGCGAAATTTACGATGTCAAAGTTGAAAGCTTAGTGTGTGACTGAGATCAAGGAGAGTAGGAAAAATGTTAATGGATATGCATGTGATATAGATCAATGAATGAGGTGTTTACTAAGTCAAGCTAACATTTAGATCTCAGATAAACAACATATGGACTAGTACATAGCTTCACTATTACCTCACTTAAAGTTACCATTATCTCAACAGAAGATTGGGTCGTAGTCCAAAGCATTGGAAATCACAATGAAGCTAGAAGCATCGCCAATCTAGGATAAAAATGTAGGAGTTTAGCAAATCTAGGTGCAGCTAGAAAGCTAGCATATGGAGTTGTAGGACCTGAAGAAGGGAAAGGAGGTTAAGATAGAGACACACTGTGATGTTTGCTGCAAAAAATCTAAGGATGAATACCATCATAAGGAAAAATGCAATTTATTTCAAGATTATATAGCTTTAGGAGGTCCCAACCCACTAAAACTACAACCTTGCACTAGAACAAACACTGGTGCAAGTACCTAGTGTAGTGTTTTCCAAGCTTGATGACAACATTTAACCGATAAATGGTTGTTATTACAAAATTTTATACAGTATCCAAAGAATTTTTTTTGTAACTTTTGTAAATTAGTTGGTCATGATGACAATAATTTTCAAAGCTATGAGCTAGTGATGGATGTAACTCCATTATATAGGATGCATGGTTAAAATCATGCACAAAACGACCAAGGCTCACCTACAACTCATGGGCAATTTCAAGGATGAGGAAGAGGATGAGGAGGATGATATGCAAGAGTTCAGGGCTAGATAATGTGTTACAACCACAGATAACCAGGATACTTTGCATGCGAATGTCAAAATTCAACGCACGCCTCATGCTAGTGTTGTCATTAATTTGATCATGTTATAGAAGATTTCCCGATCTTAATAGTGAATATGCAAGAGAAGAAGACCCAACAACCAACTCAAAGTATCAAATGATGAGATCTAATCCCTGCAAAGATGTTATCTTGAGGGGGTCTAGACCTAGGCTTAGAGTTAGTTGGACCAACCAACAAAACCATACAATGTCACACCTTTCGGCAACGACCTACATAGGACGGGTTGTAGTCTCACCTGAGGTAGTATTGGGGGATGAAAAAACCATGTTCATGCATCCACAGTTTTTTGTGATGGGTTTCTATTAATTCTAGGGCTTTATCCCGATCCTCGCAAACCCTAACCCTTGAAATGCGAAGTAACTTACATATAACAACTTCTAACTTTGCGTCAATTGCATTAAACATTCATAACATCAAGTAACTAAAAAAACTATTACTTTCATGCATCAATTAAATGTTTCTTATGATAATTTTAGAAAATAAAGCGAATGCGCATAAAATGTGGAAGTAAACATAAAGTCATAGATACACAGATATTTCTCCAAATAGTCTTTATTATGTTCAATCCTTCTATTACAAACTATTTCTTCCCTACAGACACACCTACAGAGGGTCATGTACTTAGATGTAGACTTACCAAGGTATCTGCACACATAACTGCAAGAGCCTTCAACTTCACCTAAGTATAGAAAACAAACTCTTTCGAATTATATCACTTGCCCATACATAGATCTTCAATGGTTTATTACTTCGTATGACTCGCTATCACTTCTTTTTATAGAATCTTTCTTTACAATACCATTGTTTGTGAACCATGGGCATGCCAAAAAACAACTTAATTTATTAACCAACTAAGGGCCTTTGACCTTCCTAAAACCCCTTTGACTCCTACGACCTTTGCGCTCTTCTCCTCAAAATGTGGAGAATTTAAAAAATTAACAAAAACTATTACAAAATTGACCTGAGGGGACACTATTCCAACAGTCCCCTAACACTAAGTCTTGACTCATCGTCGAGTCACTTTGTTGATGGCACCTCGATATTTGCTTGCAACTCAATGAGTTCAATCTTCAAAACTTGTAGGTTTGTTTTCCCCTTCATGGTCGCCTGACGGACTTCTTCAACCAATTTCGTGGTGGTGAGGCCTTAGACTACAAGGCCTACTATTCTTTATGTCTGGTGCATGGCTTTCATCTTTCCATGTAGTCATAACATCAACTGACTAGCCTCCTCTTACAAAGGCTATGTCCAGGAAGATATGATTTCTTTTTTCTGTCGCAACTCGTTAATTTCTCTCTGGATGAGCTTATCCTCCTCTAATCAAGTGAATCTTTGCGATTATGCTAAGGGTCACACTGTTGACTTGATTTCTTCAAAATATCTCTGCTTCTATTTGATATTTGCCTAAATTGTTTGCAAAGTTAGATCCTCCTACAGTGAGGTCCACAGTTCCATGTCCTGTTCAAATAACTGAGTGTAGCCCTTTGACTAGAGCTTCCAAGGTAGCCATTTATCCATTTATAGCAGCCCCGTACTACTCTATGAGATCTAGAGGAGTAGTTGGTTGAAACTTAAGTTGTAGCTTAGAGATATGAAGCTACAAATAAAAGCTGAATTTACCAATTTCTACATGTGACTCCACTACTGCATCAACTATATTTTAAATATTTTCTCCAGAGGCCACTTCGACTGGAATATGGAGCTCAGGATGCTCAATATAGCATTCTGCAATAGCTTCTTCTAAGTGCTAACTTCATCTCATTACCTCCTCCTTTTCCTTGAGGTTTGACGCCTTTTCCTTAAATATCTATTGATTGTTGGTTTTAACCTCATTGATGATCAACAATGAGAATTTTTCTTGAATTTGGAGCTCATCTAACACCCCTTGGTGGATCTCATGCAAGGTATGAATACGAAGCATCACAAAATTCAGACCCAAATCCTTCATATATAGTAGCTATTCCTTACCTTCTTCTGAGTCGATATGTAGGGACCCCTCTGGCAACTGCAATTTGTAGAGATCTAGGGTGATTTTTACTTCTAAGGTTGACCTGCTCGCTTTCTTCATTCTCACTTGTCCCACGATCTCTTTAATGAGACCTATTTGGACTTGCAATTCCTGTAGGCTTTGCTTAACCTTACCTAGCGTTTGTTGGTACTACTCTTCAAAACATCCCCAAAGGTTCATCATTGCATCGTAGACAACATTGCCAATTTTATCGAGGTACCCCTCTGTAGGGACCAAAGCCATCACGCTTATCCTTTTATTTGATTTGTTCTTCTTGCACACCACTATCAAACTTTGTTTCTACCTCTTCTTGATGTTGAAAGGGGACTCTAAGCATATTCTCCCTTCGTATTCTCCCTCTATATCTTCCCCCATGTATATGTGCTCAATTTCTGATTCATCGAGGTCAATGGTTACCTATGACATAGTCCTTTCCTTTGTTGCTTCTTTTTCCTTTGAAACCACTTCTTCCTCCTTTGCAACAATTTCTTTCTATTCTGCGTCCTTATCTCTTTCCATGACCTTTTCTTTAGTGAAAGCCTTCTATGCTTCCTTGTTCCTTTCTGCTATTATGGTGGTTATGGTCTATGCTATGGCACCTTCAACAACCTTATTGGTACCTACACTAACATAAGAAGTGGTAACCCAATCACTTGGCCACTTATTGAAAACCCCTAAAATATCATTCTCGGTGACTAAGTAGGGAAACTTGTGCCATATTCCCTTAGCATATTTCTTTGCACAGATATGCAGATTATGGAAATATGCCTTGAAATATGTGACATTGAGGTACTTCTCATACCAACTTGGTGATAAACTTGGTCGTTGGTTAATCACCATCCTCAGTTCAGACTCAAATAGAACACAAAATATCTTCTTCTCCATAATTCATTTGGGGTTTTTTGATGCCCATAGATAAGTGAACTTTCTGGCCTCAAGTAGACTCGAGTCCTACTGAGGGAACTAACTCTCTTCAGGTGTCTTGTAGGCCACCACTGCAATCAATAACAACAACCACATGTAGTGGAACACCTTGCCCTCATCCTAGGCCTCTCTATAGTCCTCCAAAAATTCATGACATAAGTATTAATTCAAGTTATACTAAACTCCTTTGGCACACTGCGTAGGAAAAGAGAGGACTCACATCAACAATTCATCAGTGTGACACTTCCTTATGAACTTCTCAACAAATATTTGAGAAGAAAACTACACTGCACCATCTAAGATTTACTGGGAATACTCGCGTGACTTCTTTACCAGACCAAAATCACTCTTCATCTCATCCACCAACTTTTTATCTTGCAATTTTCCTACAAATGCCTTTGTAGGTTCCACTCCTTGGTATGCCAGCAATGTTATTCTATGGATGAGAATGACAGTGATCGAGATGGGCCCTCCTAACTAGAGGCACCCATCATGCACCAACGCTAGTAATTGGTGCAAACAAACTATATTAATAATGGTGCGACTGAAATGTGGCAAGCACCACATATTGTGGAGCACGACGCCCCAAATCCAACCACCTACTTCATCATTTGAAGCTGCATGAAGTACAACTCTACATAGTATACCTTCTTTAGGTACTTACTCATCACCAACTGTGGGAACTTCAGATGGTACTCCAGGCCCTAATCCTCCATTTTTAGGTATGGTATTCATGACAACAACTGACCCTCAAAGAGTACGTTCTCTGGTAGCAAAGTTCTGGAGACCATGAACATCGTAGAATCTGGGTGTTTGGGAACTATAGCCATGGATTTTGTTGGGGGTATATACAGCGATAGCCGAGTTATTTGCTCAACCTCTTCTGTGTCAATTTACTCTACTCCCCCATGCATTTCTTCCTCATCCAGGACTAGGAGCTTTGTCAACTATTTGGACCTATCCATCTATCCCTTCTAGTAGATTTCTATCGGATTTTTCCGCAGTGATTGTGCATTAGTGTTTTCTGAGGCTTCTTTTACTTCTTATCTCCCAACGTGGAAGCATATGGCTTAGGCCTTAGTGACCTAGGTGCTATATTAGGCAACATTGTGGGTACAATTTGGGTCGACTTTGTTGTAGGTCTTGTTGCATTCATTCTCTCTCTGAATATCACGTGCTACCAATCAATGAAATTCGCAAACCTTAGTTGTGAAATATTCTCCTTAATTCTCTCCCAATTCTTATTAGACATACCACACTACTCTAGATACAATAGAAAGCACAAAAGGAAAATTATTTGGAGGAAAAGTGTTCGAATGTTGAGAAATATGCCATATTTACAGTTGAATTTGAATTCTAATATGTCTGTTCCCTGCAATTCACTATCATTAATGTAGTTTTGGCACACATATCCAAAGATATGCATGTTGAATTCTCTGGACCACTCCTTTTAATGGAAAAATGTTAGTATAATCAGCTATAATTCTTCCACTGGTAACTTTCTTGCGAGGCTGCGGGACCCACCATCTTAAATCAAGTCCTTCATCAAAACTTCCCTCCATGCCAACCCTCCATTCGTCGCGTAGCCCAATAACTGTGCCCAAAATTCGTTTTGGGAGTGTAGTTGATAGTCTCGTGGTCCCTGGAAACTACATGGAGCACTAAGACCATCCTGGACATATATAATAATTGTGTAGAGTTACAATCATCCATGTAAAACTTTAATCGACTCCCATTGACTTTTCCCATAAACAACTCCCCATTTAGCTTCACGAGTTGAACTATGCTTCCATCTGTAATTTGATTAATAATATATTTTACCAGCTAATCCATTTGGAACTTTCCCAGAAATTTTGTGAACTTACTATCATACAACAATACCAAATCTTCATTCTTAAAGGTGTGTTGTTTGATATGGCGATCATGCCATGCCTTTTCATTGTCCTTCTACACCTAATCACGAAAACCCACTAAGAAGTGATCTTCCTCCAACTCAACGAGTTGCATGATGCGTTCATCCATGATATCTCGATCGGCCATGTTTGTAACTGTATTAATCCATAAACTAGGCACCATGTAATCCATCGACATTATAACTTCTTAGGTGTCACACGGAATGAGTCGAGGTTGCGGACAAGATCGACCTTCCTAGTATCTAAAGATATCTAGTGACAAGCAAGCTAATAAAAAACTATCTTTCTCTAAATATGCAATTAAAAACAAAGGCAAGCAAGTGTTTTAGGCCTACCTTGGGTCCAATGCAAGTTTATGGAATCCTCGCTCCTTTGCTCCAAGTGAGCTTCCTTGAAGAAAGTCTGCAAACACAAAAAAGCAAACAAATTAAATAGCACCTGAAAAGCCAATATCATAAAGCATATTCATCATAATGATCAAGGATATTATGAAACAAACCACATAAGACAATTTGTTGAGAAAAATGAATCTTATTGTATTAATTCAAATCAAAGAAGAACTTTACAACCTGTGCCTTGATGTTGTACAAGCTCCTCCCAGGGTCCAACAAGAAGTCTCCTCTACTTTGACAAGTTTCACTCACTTCCCAATGAAACCAAAAGGTATGTGATCTCTCCTCTCAAGTTTAACTAGGAAGTCCCAATTCCATCAGCATTTACCCTAAAAAATGTTCAGCTTCTAACACCCCTAGCAACTGACCCAATGCCTTAATTTATAGTGTAATGGAGGGAAGTTAATAGGTCCTCCTTCAAAGGGATAAAGCCCTCCTTCAAAGGGATAGCTCCTCCTATCGAGGGATTAGCTCCTTCTCTTTTGGGATGCATGAACCACCTTGGAGTGGACAATCCACGTCAAAATTCCTTCTAGAAACATCTAGAATTAACCCAAAGTGAGTTTTTTAGAATAAACTTGCGCCTTTTTTACTTTTACAGGGGTACGCACCCACCCCTTTACAAACAGAGCATGCAGATAGTAGGTAATATGAACAAAGAGTGCGGGCCCACAGGCAAAAGTGAGAGAAAGTGTGGAACAAGAGTTTCATTGATTTTCAATGTCTTTCTCTCATTTGCAAAGCTTGACATGAAGAGCTAAGGTCTGAGACTTGCTTAGGAGGCTAGTATAAGTGATGATAGACTCATACTAACTGCAAATAATCATGGTGACGATATTTTTGTGTAACAGATTTCCCCCTAAAGTGTGAAGTCTGTAGTAGACGAGGATTTCGTTTATCATTTAAGAAGAGTGAAGTACTTTATCATTTTGAGGATTATCTTGCGGAGAGCCCGGTTGGAACCTGTAAAAACATTCAAGTGCAAAATATATATATGATATCATATCATCGCTGAGGTAGGCATTCCCATACTCAGATCAAAGCTGACTAGGAAACTAAAACTGACTAGAAAACTAACTACTGCTCTGATATAGGAACGATCTTGTAATACATCACAAGTATAGACACATGTAGACACAGTATGGACGCAGCCATATGTTTATGAATAGTCTACAACATAATGAATACGAAATTCCTCGCAGCTTGGATGGTGGAAACTAGATCCAGGATCTTCATTTCTACTCCTCGTAATAGTACGATTCTATCCATGTGAATAAATGTGTCGAAGTCGAACATGGTAGAAACCACTTGATTACAGTCGATGATGTAAATTGTTAACAAGTGTGAGAGAAACCACCAATAATGACAATGGCTCTCAAAGTACTCAGTATAATCCATGAGATGTGATTAGATATGTTGATGTCGAACATGTCATGGAATCCTTTGATCGAAGGTCAATGATGCAACCTATCGTCGAAGGCGAGAAACCTGCCATCGAGGCATGCAGATCCCAAGGTACTAACGATTTCTAGATCATCATTCTAGATAAAGAGCTGAAGTCAATAGAAAGCGATCCGTCATAGGTAAGCCTACAACGTGAAATCATAGATCAAGTTTTAAGAAATTTAGTTGCAAGGAATGACTCAGGGATGGTCAAGATGGATGACAGATATTTTACAGATGAATGGCTTATTTGCACTGACCTCTTGAACACATAACGACACGGCAGATGATTTGGTGACAATTGACCCAAAGTTAATACTTAGAAACTGGCTGAAGTCTTTCAATATGGTTTGATCAACTGTTAGGCAAAGGATTTCCCAGCCCAGGTGAATGAAAGTGTCGTGTTCAAGAGTGGTTACAAAGTATGACAAACTGACTCATTTTTCTCTCTTTTCCCACGCCATTTCTGGCAAGTACCTCTTTATTTTTTACAAGCTTGAGGAGGATAACATGTGCTTGATTATAAGCTCATCTTTCGGATGAGTCCAATTTAGTTTAAATTCGAACCCTAAGAAGGATTGGTCTGTTCCTGTTTGTAATTGAGCAGGTCCTTTATTGTCAAAATGTAACGAGTCCAGTATAGCAGAAACTCGACGTTTTTCAATTTTAGAGAGTCTGAAAAAACTTAAGAAGACTCCAGGGTTGACCTTTTTTGTAAATTTGTGTCTCCCAAGCCCGAAAAAGTATAAAATAATACTTGAGAGAACCGCTTGATCTTTACAACCAAGGAGTACTTTTCGTAATTAGTGCCTCTGATCCGAAAAAGTAAAAAAGCAATCAATGACACGTTGTTTTATGACCAATATCAAGTTTGAAACAACAAAAATCCGACAATCTTTTCATGTTTTTACGGTCATAAAAGGGTTGAAAGAGGACTGTCTTTTTAGTTCCATTTTAACGAGCTTAAAAAGAAAACTCGACAACCTTTTCTTGTTTTAGGAGTCAGAAAAGAGCTTAAAGGTGACTCTAATGTTTTTTCGCTGAAAATGACCGATTTCGCCTGAAAAATCCGTTATCCTGAACAAAAACTCAAACATTACTCATACATGTTTAAAATGGGTAAAAATGTTGCAAAAATTACCTTTTCAAAGTGAAACATAAACAAATTTGCAATTTATTTATTCAAAAAACTTATAAAAAGGGCTCTTGACAATTCATTTTTACCGTTTGAGATTTGGGTGAGAAAAAAGGGCTTTTGGTCAGAAACTTCCCGTGAAGATTGCAGAAAATCCGTCCGTCGGAATCGAGCGCCATCTCCTCCAGGTAATCCACATCATCCTACTCTTCAATTTCATCCGTTTCAATTTGTTTTTTAGGGGTTTATTTCATTTTTTAGGATCTTTTAGGTTCAAAAACCCGCGTGCGGGGACCCGCGGGTTTACCACAGGGAACCCGCGTACCCCTACTTTTTCGCAGTGGGAAAAAAGTCGGGGATACACACCTACCGTGAAGGAAAGGTGTGGGCCCACGCACTGTCTCTAACTAGAGGGTGCGTACCCCGCGAAAAGGTTTTTAAAACCTAAAAAACTCAAAGTTCACCCAAAAAATTTCAATTTCATATATTCTAACTCGCCTCTTTACTGAATGTAGGGTAAACATCATGCTTGATTGGCGAGAACGGGAGCATGAGGATGTATATCTTACCGCGATAAATCATCAACCTTCAATTGATGCAGTAAAGGCATGCAGCTTGTACAAATTCTGGGCCATACCTGGCATGAGGGCCCAGGTGGACTTTTTGCAGTGGCTGGTTGATAGATGGAGTATACAGGACCAGTGCTTCTTTATTGGTCGGCACCAGCTCGAAATCGAGCCAACAGATATATACTTTTTAACTGGTTTTCCCAAGAGGGGTGAACACTTGACTCTATTCGGGCCCAGGGCAAGTGGCCAATCCGTCGAGAGCCTCCGACTAGAGTACTGCAATGTCCAGAACTAGGACAAAGGGATAGATATCAAAACCATATCCCATCCTGAACTCATGGTTATTGGGTTTACAGTTACCAGACTCTGCGGTAGTGTAGCGCTACACATAGCCACTGGATCCCAGATGCGGATGGTAGTCGATTGCTTTCGAGGCACCATTTTCAACTGGTGCGATGCTGTGTTAGCTAATGTGAAAGGCCAACTAACTAGGGCCAATAACGGACAACTTAAGACCTTTGGATATGGTGCTTTAGTTGTGAGCTTTGGTCTGGAGAGGGTCCCAATGTTGGTCCCACAACACCTCACTATTGGAGCTGGACTTCCTCGAGAGCCCAAACTGATGCGATGGGTTGCAGTTATGGCCCGTCATCCTGATGAGGGGACAAAGATCATTCGATTCAAACCTGAGTATTTCCAATGGTTGGAAAACCAGGTTTTTGCTATCCAGGACTTTCCTTATGCTGGGGTAGATTTTCGCGGTGACCCAGACATGGCTCTTCCACTAGGAGAGAAATGGGATGACTCAGGTAAAATCATTTTCAACATTTTTTCCTAATTTATTTTTTTTGTTTTTGTCTCGTCCCAAAATTGATAGTAAAAGTTTCAAATGCAGATGTAATCCCATGGCGACCAGCCGCTCTCCGTCCTTACGAGAGGAAACAACCAGCTGCAACGGCACCAGCCCCACAGGACGAATCAGCAGAGACTTTGGCCGAATTGGAGAGCCATCTAGAGCGCTTGACAAGATACATTCCGGAGACCAGCATAGATGACATTCCTCGTCAACTTCAGTGCTATGTTGTTCGGGTCCTAGGACCTTTTAGGAGGTTCCTTTGTAAGGTGGCCCGTGTAGTGGTTTCTTATCGAGATCATCACCAATGATGGGATGATCGCCTATTATAGATAGATATGTCATTTTTGCTTTTTGTACTTATCATTTTTGCCGATCATAAGGTGTTTTTCAACCTATGATCGAGGACGATGTATATTTTGACACACTCCTATATTATACTATATCACTATTAACGGCTTATCTTGTTAAACATGTTATGGAATGTTTTTAAATTTACTTGTATGATTATTGCAAATGTCTACTTAACATTCGAGAAGCAATTGCATCTGCTAATGTATTTAAAGATCTTGGAATATGCTGATATTCAATATAGTCAAATTCACGTTCCAAGAGACGCACTCTAAAAAATAATCTCAATAATACTGGATTTCGAATGGCATATACTCTATTAAGCTGTAATACAACGAGTTCAGAATCTAACCTCACTATCAAACTCCGAATCCCAAATGAAATAGATTCAGATAATAACTCAATCACTGGACTATATTCCGCAATGTTGTTTGTTGTTTGACCGAGGCTTACCCCATGCATAGATACCAACTCGTCAGAGGGCGAATAGATAACCCAAGCTG
>APFE030936855.1:0-11798 GCA_000404065.3 Pinus taeda | reverse complement strand
CCTTGCTGGCAAGGTGCTGAGAACTTGCAAAGAAATAGCCTTCACCATTGGGCATGGAGTCAAATATATAATGAATCTATAATATCAAAATAATCTCCATGGAACTTTATCTGCTAGGAGTCCTTTCCTCATTCAACTAAAATGCATAAAATTAAATTCTAACAACTAGAAAATAAATGCTCAGCTAATGAGCTTATTTATATACAACTCCTACTTATGTATTGGGCATAAATTCACCTAAGTGATTTCAATGCTCCAATGGTACTAAGTCAGCATTTGGGTGTTGGACCTAATGCCTCCATGCTGGTGGAATTCAAAAATCAAAACAAGTATGCACCCTGAAAAATATTCTGACAAAAAAATTGATATGTGCCCCCAACTTGATTGTTGATGCTCAGCTCTTTTAATCTCCTCCATGAACCTTCTAATTGGGCTTGGAATTGAGGAATATTATTGCAGGCCAAAGAAATATGCCATGTAGTCAACTATTGGATCATGGACATAATGAGAGAAAATTGCAATCGCCTCATTTTCTTGAATAGTATGTTGACCAGTATCTTCTTGGTTGGGGTAGCCACTGACACTACTTGGCTCTTTTTCTTTATCCCATATGGGTCTGGAGGGGGAGGGTGACTTCTCTTCTTGAGGGCTTTAGGCATAAATCAGGTGGGATCTAAAGGCCCCTTTCCCTTATTAGTTAGCTTAGGAGTCTCTGGGGAAAGAGTACCTTCATTTTGATCTTACCCTCTCGATCCATTTCCGGATGACCTCAAATAGTCTTTCTTATGCAGCTAAGCCTGCATGAGTTCAGAAAATTGTTTATAGTAACTATCAATCTCATCATTTTTCAGTTTTGCATCAATATCCTCCTCCTCTTCTTCATATGCTCTGAGTTCTTGTTCTTTATTGGAGAAAGAGGAACATATGTTCCCCTGAACATTATTTGTATCTGGTGTCTATTTCTGTGGATCATATTCTATATATAGTGGAGGATGAGTGTGATCTTGTTGTTCTTTCTTATCCCCTTGAAATATCTTTAGGGGAGGCCTTTTATTTTGGGGATTTAAACATGGATTAGAAGCCTGGAAGTTCTGTCGATTTATACTTTCTAACTCTAGTTTTTCTAGTCGTTGTAGTGGCTGCAACACCCTCCAAAATTTTGGCCTGAATCCAATTTCAAAGCCCCCCCTGTATTTTTTTTACTTGATGTTTGTAAGCACTCAGGCTCACCCTATGAGCTCTTGTTGAGTGTTTTCACCCTCCTTTCTTGAATCTTCAACAGACATCTTTTTGTATGTTGGTCACAATTTCATGCTTGCATCCATGTTATAGTCATGCACAAGGTCCCGCTTCGTGTGTGCAGGTTGTATTCGCTATGTAAACATTCGTCGCACTCACACATGAGGTTGTATACATTGTTTCGCAAGCATCATCACGCTCATTCAATGATCTATCACAAGCGTCATGCTTGTCGCTCACACCGTTGGTCAGTCACATTGAGTATATGTTGTCTTGATGGTTTGAGGCATCTTGTCGTCAAGTCATGTTGAGTGTGTGTTCGTCAGGTCACGTATGCACAAATTCACTCACTCACACACTTAGTAATTTTTCTGAATATATGACAACCGGATCACCCTCCAATAGCTGGACATCCACCACATAATCGACTCGGGCGACTATCACCCGGAATAGTGTAGAAGTGTCCAACAAGCCATTTCAATCTATGATGCTTGCAAGCTAATAAATCAACCCTCCTGCTGTTCAACCAGAGAGTTTGACCATTTAGTGACCCTGGGACTCACTCCCCTAAAAAATTGCGCAAAATCTGCAGACCTTGCTGGCTCCACTGACTAAAGAAACTGTGTAGACAGGCCAAACAGACACCCAATGTCCACCCCTGTCTCCCTCAAAAAATTGTGCAATTTTTCCAGTCAATCGGCCGGCTACACACCCAGAAAACTACAAAAATTTCATGAGCAATCCTCAGCTACCCAGCATCCCGCTCAGCTCAGAAACTGCATAGAGGTGTTCAGCAGGTCAGTATCCCAACTATTACGTAGTTTTTGTCACCATCAATCCTACAGCCGCTACCAGCTCCTTGAAAAAAAATGTGCATTTTTTCCTGGCAAGCCTCCTACAACCTGCTGCTAGCTCCCTAGAGGAATTGTGCAGTTTTTGCTGCCAAGCCCCTATGCTACCTGCACTGCTTCCCTTGAGAAATTGTGCAGGTCTTCCCTCCAGCTAAGCTAGATCCCACAGATAGTCACTTCCAATCTGGATTTTCCATATCAATCTCCTAGTGACTTCTGCGCAATTTTCACTAGCAGTGCCCAGAGACCACATCCTAGCTTGAAACGTGCCTTACGCAATTTCATAGTCGTGTCCTCTCTCTCGATCACATGCATTCGAAATAGAATGGCAATGCATCATGGTAGACTAGGAGGTTTATGGATTTGATGTCGTCTCGTCATGAGTGATTGCAGATACAAGTACATGGATAAGACATCACGCGACGACAAACGGGATGAACAAGGAGAGAACATGCAAGGAGATGTGTTCATGAATGGACAAACAGACAATGCATGCGGCAAATAGATGAACATGTGAAGCATGCCAAAGCACAAGGAACAACGTGCACATGCAACATCAAGTGAACACCAAGACCATCGAAGTCTCGTACACCTCACCATGCGAAGGTGAAATTGTGATACACCAAGAGTACATCCATCACTCAGCAGAATTCTAGCTCGACATGGACACCACCAGCAACATGAACATACCAGCACTGTCATGTTGATTTGTGTGATGAGTCATGTCGGCCACATCACTATTGTGGACCATTCTGTGTAAATCAATGTAATGTAACACGGAATTCCAAGAAACCCACATGTCATACGAAGAGTCATGTAAAGATGAAGAGTCAAATAATTCAAATAGTCATGAGGGAAGTCAAACAGTCACAAGGGCTAGTTTCACCCTTAGCTATAAATACCCCCTCATTTGTACATGCAAAGGACTTTTCACCTTAGCTCCTCCCACATAGCCTTGAGAGTCTGTAGTCTTTTCTTTGAGGAGCAAGCAGTGGCTCCAATGCCCCTTTTATGGGGTTAGTGATGTATGGTGTATCGATGTGTATTGGAACTTTCGCTTAATTCAGAATCTTGATAACACACCAACATGTTTTCTTACATGTATTATAACTGTTTGTAAGACTAACCTTGAACAATTGCACTGCATGTTTCTTTAACCTGTGTTAAAATAATTAAACTCTTTCGGCTGCTCTAATACATATATTGATGAAAATGTGTTGAATAAGTTGTTAACATTGTCATGTCTGCGTGAGTTGCCTCACTGGACATCAGACAGAAAATTTCCCATAAAAATTTTATAACGACTGTCACACTCGTGTGGGCTACTCCATTTGGTGTTGTATGTGCTATCTTCTCTTGTGTGTTGTGACTGCCACATCTGTGTGGACTGCTCCTCCCAAAGTTGTGCATGTCCTGTTGTGTTGTGTGTCTCTGATAGAGTTGGGAATCTTTCACTATCGACTGGAGACTCACTTCCACCCTTTCTCTCTATGGTGAAAGAACCTTAACACAAGTAACAGTAGCACTCACTAGGCACACGAACCTTGAAAAAAAAGTAGACCACTCTCATGTGCTGACAATCAAGAGCTAAGGTAAACATTTAAGATAATGGAAATCAGGCCATCATACTAGATTAAGATAATGGCACGAAGTGATTAACTTGGGGACAGAACAAGATCTGAAGTTCGTCAATTTCAGTACATGTTGCACATAGCGTGAGCGATAATCCTTTGTCTGCTTGTTTAAATAGTACAGAGATGTGTTCACATGGACATATGATGATCTGAAAACTTACGACACACAAATAATCGAACACAACATTTCAATCAAAGAAGGGGTCAAGCCATATCAGTAAAAGTTTAGGAAAGTACATCTGTCACTTGAACCCCTCATATAGAAAGAGCTCACCAAGTTATTGGATGCACGGATCATATACAGAGTTCGTCATTCTGCATGGGTTTTAAACCTTGTTCCTGAAAGTAAGAAGTCCGGGGAAATCTGCTTGTGTGTTTATTTCCAAAACTTGAACGTGCCTCGGACAAAGACAACTACCCCATGTCTTCTATGGATGACATTTTGCAAACATATCTTGAGTACAAATGTTTTCTTTACTTGACAAGTTTTCAGGATATAATCAGGTCCTGGTAGTGGAACCTGATAGACTCAAAACTACCTTCTGTACCAAGTGGGGTACGTTCGCATACAAACGAATGTCATTTTGGCTTGTGAATGTAGGTGCAACCTTTCAACACACCATAGGCATCACCTTTCATGGACTCATCAGACAGAGAGTAGTGGTGTACCTCGATGATGTGACTATGTTTTCAAGAAAACGAGAAGACCACATACACCATCTGAAGAAAAAAATTTGGCGATGCTAGAAATATGGGATTTTCTTGAATCCAAAAAAGAGCATATTTGCAGTGTCTTAGGGGAACCTCCTTGGACATATCATTGCCAAAATCGGTATCAAGGTTGATCTGGACTGAGTCCAGACTATTACACAAATCCCTCACCCAGCCAACAAGAAATCAATGCAATCCTTCTTGGGAAAGATAAACTTCCTCCGGAAGTTCATCTCGGACTATGCGCAGATAGTAAAACTAATGCATGACATGATCAAGAAGGATGCAGTCTACAGCTAGGGCAAGAGGGAAAAGTACGCATTCACCTGTATCAAGTAGGCTATTGTAGAAGTGCCTGCACTCTACAGCCCAGATTTCAACAAAGACTTCCTGCTATACACCTTCGCCTTCGACAACTCACTCGTTGTAGTAATCACTTAGAAGGATGGACTAAATGAAAAAAGTCCCATCTCCTTCACGAGCACAAGCATGCAGGGACCCAAACTCAACTACCCTGTTGTTGACAAACAAGCATATGTAGTATACAAGGTGGTGAAACACTTCAGACCTTACTTGCTGAAGAACCATTGCGTAGTATATGTGCCTCACCCAGTAGTTCGTTGACTACTCGTACAGCAAGAGTTGGGTGAATGACGTGTGAACTAGATGATAGGCTTGCAAGAGTATGATCTTGACATTAAGCTAGTTCACACTATCAAGGGTCATGGTCTCTGGATACTCATAGCTGAGGGAGTACATGCACAGGAGGAAGAAGCAGATCTCGCCGACTGTGAGAAGGAAATTGAAATGTATGATGTAGTGCGAGCATCACCCACTGCATGTGGAATCTCTTGGTACAAAGATGTGTGACAGTTCCATGAGCACGGCACCATACCCTTTCACTTCTCCATTAGACAGAAGAGGGAACTACACCTCAAATCTTAAGCCTATCATTTGGTGCACGGAGTGCTTTATAGAAAGCAGAGTAATAGAATCTTTCTTAAGTGCCTGGAGGCACATGAATCAGAGAACATTTTGCAAGATCTACATGAAGGACCAGTCGGGGGTCACTTTGCAGGAAATACCACTACACACAAAGTTACATGAGCCAGTTTCTATTGGCCCACATTATTCAAGGATGCACACGCTTACACCTGCAAGTGTCTGATCTGTCAGTGATGTGTCGGCAAAACACAAAGGTCAGAAGCCCCATTGCACCCTGTTGTAGTAACTGAATCGTTCCAACAATGGGGCCTGGACATAATCATGGAAATTTTCCCACATTCGTCGAAACAACACCACTACATTCTAACAGCAATTGATTACTTCACGCAGTGGACAGAAGCAGTTCCACTCAAGCAAGTGAACGACCAGGAAGTCATCATCTTCCTCCAATAGAACATCATTGCTCCAAGACGATCTATCCAATCTATTCAGTGCTCATTCTTCGATGCCTTCAGCAAAGTCATAGGTTCATGGTTCAGAGGATCGGTGTCATCATCAAATTCACCGATGTGTTTATGGTTCGGTAATGTTCATGGTTGATATGGTTTATTGTGTAAAAGGACTCAAAGTTAAAGCACTTGGTCGATGACATAGTCTTATCGTAATCACCATCAGTGTTAGTTGCAAAGATGTGATGGTCGTCGTCGTGAAATATTGATGAATGTCACACAGAGACCACAAGGATGTACAAGGGTCAATCGTCCGGTAAAGGCTTCAGTTTCGCCGATGTTGCTTTGCAGAGCTGACATGGGTGTTGAAAAGTTAAAAGAAACCTAAAAGACCTAACCTTAGACCTATACCCTAACTCCTAAGCTATCTTTATTCATCATTGTTTACCCTAAGAATCCTATGCTCATAATCCTAAGTCTAAACCAATGCATTTTTACCTAAGCACTAAACCCTAATCAAACCTTTTAAAAACCCTAAGTTATATCATACACATATGCTTAAATTCTAAGCCTATTCCTATGCTAAACACATGATATCCCTATTGTTATGCCTTGTAAAAGAGTCTTGAAAAACTTTAAGATTAATGCTACATTACTATCCTAAGCATTAAAACCTAAACCCTAACCTAACACCTTTCGAACCAAACCTTATTCAAAATCTTATGTTAAATATAACCTAAGTTATAAAACCCTCCACAGAAAACCATGTATTAAACCATGTCGGAGTTGTGAACGATCACATGAGAGGCTTAGCACTGGAGGTTAGCTCCTCGGGTTATCCATGACGGTTAGCACCTGGAGTTTAGCAAGCCTCGTGGTCAACAACTGTCGGCATGTGATATGTCTCTGCAGACCGGAACCGCCAGAGAGCAAGCCACTGAGGTAACCACTGGCAAAATAGTTTTATTACAGGTGTTCACATGGGTTGTCAAGCCTTCGCCCAGTTAGCATAGTAGCTAACGGTTCCAGTTTTATTATAATATTTTTAAATGGATTTTAGTTGTGGGAGTTAATAAATTAATGCTTAGGTGTATGCTAAGGTGTCATTTCAAACTTCAATAAACCCTAGTTTCAACCTCCAAGTCAGATCATTCACCATGGAATAAGAAAAAGGAGGTTTCCATGTATTTGCAGGGTTATTTAAGCCAGGGATTTGAAGTGAGGAGTTAGTGCAAGTTTTGGTGAAGTCATTTTGTGTTTCAGGTGAAGTCGGAGGAGGTCATAGGAAGTTTTGTTTCTAGCATTACGGGAGCATCCAAATACAGAAACCAGAACCGTAAGTAGCATTGGAAAGCCAATTCAAAGAGCTATCTAGTGACAGTGATCAGATTTTCCTATGTGCAAATTCAATATGATTAAATTTCTATGTAATCAACCTCTTGAGTTCATTCCTAATAAAGCGGATGCCCATCTTGAAAGTAGACCCGAAGACGTAGTCCATCAGGGATGAACTCCGTAATCAATCTTGTTGTCTGGTATACACTGTGTTTGATCTGTTCAATACTTCTTTTCACGTGATTCTTATGTTTTTAATTCCGTCGCATGGCTCTTTCTTCCTTCTATTCCCACTACAAGCATGCCTTAAGTTAACATTCAGATCACTGATGGTATAATCAATTCTACTTCGTTTTAAGTGTATGATCATTTCAGATCATATAACTAGGTATCAGAGCAGGTTGCGATAGTAGAATTTCCAGTGAATGTTAACCAGGTCAAGGTCACAACGTGGAGAAGGGATGCTTGAAGAGGGAAATCTGGAAATCGAAAAGCGAAGAGTTGCTCATAAGTCGAAGATGACTAGATTTGAAGCAGGAGACATTCCTTAAGAGACTAAGATGATTGATGCTAAGATTCCGTAGATGTTCTTGAACATGGAGAAAATGTTGGGAGAGCACATTCAAGAGAAGAAGGCAAGAGATGCAGCCTCCTCTTTGAAATCATCGAAGAAGTACAAAGGAAAAGGGAAGACTGATAAATCACCTTCACCTGCATCATCTCCATCATCCTCTTCTTCTTCTTCTTCTTCCAATGCAGAATCTGAAACGGAAAAGAAACCTAAGAAAACATCTCTTTTGAAACTTGATGTTAAATTTGAGTTACCTGTTTATGATGGCGAAATGAATCCTGAAAAGCTAGATAATTGGATTAAGCAATTAGAAGTGTATTTTCACATTCAGAACATTTCTAGCGATAAAAATAAAATTCAGTTATCTACACTTAGAATGGGGGGAACATCTTTAATCTAGTGGGAAAGTAAAACTCAGCTAGATGTTAAGTGTAAAGGAAAATTCATCTCATCATGGTCTAAGTTTTTAAAAGCTCTTAGGAAACAGTTCTATCCTTTAGGATACATGCAGCAAGTTGTTATTGATTGGAAACATCTAAGGCAAGGTAAAGGGCACAGTATTCAGGAGTTCACTCAGGAATTCAGAAAGAAAGTGCTTGCGCTTGGAATTTAGTTGGATTCATGGGAAACTTTATTGAAATACATCGGTAGTCTACATTCTTATTTGCAACACACATTGTTAATGTTTAATCCTGATGATTTTGATGAAGTGTGTACCCAAGATATTCACATCGATTCAGGTGGTATACCTTACAAGTTTTCACCACAAACATCCAAGCCATTGGAAGGCAAGGATTTCCATGATGGCAAGGGGAAAAGCAGTTCAAAAGGGAAGAAAGCAACAATAGTTCAGAGAGACAGACCTACTTGTACTCATTGTAAGAGGATCAGTGATGACAAAACGAGATGTTGGAAGCTTCATCTAGAACTTAAGCCAAAGAAGTTCTTTAAGGAGAAGGGCGAAATGAGAGCCAATGCATCAATCCAACGGGATTTTAGTTCAGATTCTAGTGATGAGAGGAAGGTAACTACTATGGTTACAAAAGGTAAAAATTTTGACATTGCTTCAAGTTCTAATTTTACTGCAAATCCATCAAATTTAATTCCTCCAAATGAGCACAAAAGAGTTGAACTCTTCCACATAAGGATAACATCTAAGCATACAAATATTGATACAATGTTTGATACGGGATCACAAGAAAATTTGATATCTGAATATTGAGTAAATAAGTTGGGTTTGGAAACACGGGATCATCCAAGACCATACCCATTAGCATGGCTAAATAAATCAACTCAGATACATGTCACAACACAGTGTCGATTAAAATTTGCAGTTACAACAAACTACATTGATGAAGTGGAGTTAGATGTGGTTCCAGAAGACATATGTGGATTTTTCTTAGGAAGTCCTTATGTTTATGATCAATATCCAGTGTTCTATAGGAAAGAGCGTAAATATCACCTCAAGAACTATGGGGTTGAATTCATTGTTAGGGCACATAAAGTCAAATCAAACTTGGAATTAGTTAATGCAAATCAAGTTAAGCAGTTAATAAGTTCAAGTAAAAGATATGTTCTATATTATTAAGGAACAATGAGATACTTGTTTAGATTGCAAGATTCAGTTTAGAGATCAATTGGTCAAGGTGGTTAATTATTTTCCAAGACATCTTATTCATAAATAGGATGAGCAACATGAGATACATTTGATGCCCTTTGCTCAATTTCCTAAAGACAGAATGAATTTTAATTCATTCATTCAACTGAATTCTAGAAACTATCATCATCATCAATGTATTGTAGGGAATGGTACATGTGAGTCTAGTCCGAGAGTTGTTTCAAATGGTATGTTTATTTTCAGTTTCAGGGGTGCAGGTCAATATTGGGGAAAGTCAGTGTTACATTTCTTTGGTATTGCATCATCATTTCATGCTTTAAAAAGTAATGAAGCCTCTTTTCAAGTGGAGAGGAAGTCTATAAGTTTTCATGACAAAGCATTTTTGAAAGCAAATCTAAAGTTTCCTTATCATGATTTGAAAACTAATGCATTAAGTGAAAGTGTTAGTCAATGGAGATATCAGTTAATAGATGAAGAAATAGTGATTCAAGTAAAACAACAATTACTTAGATACTTTCAAAGTCAAACTAAGTTGCAGTGGTATTTACATCATAGCTGGATGAGTTCTGTGTAGCAAGTTCACTTAATAATCAGTCAACAAGAAAGTAAATCAAGTCAAGTAATTGATATGAAGTCAAAATCAAAGGAGTCTTTGAATATTTCAGTTATTCCAGAAAGTAGATTGTTAATACCCATCAAATGTATTGAACAAAGTTCTACAAATACTGTTTTCAAAGATGTTTTTGAATCACTAACTCATGGTATTTCGATGGAAGAAAGTAAATTCCATGATCATTCCAGGATGTTTCACCATATCAGCAAGTTGCGCGTAATGCAGATGGATGGAACAAATCACAGGTTCAGGATGCGCCATGATCAGCATCATCAAGTTCATCACTTTCAGGTAGTTGAACGAATGTATTGGTACACCATCAAGGCAAAGTGGATAGAGATCGGGAGAGTGAGGGAACTCTGCCTTCATCTAATCTCTGCTTAAAATCCAACTTTTGTGGTCCCAAAGCTTTCAAGTGGAGAGGAATGATCTAGGAGGATCTAGCCAATCAGTTCAGTGCTCAGTATTCTATGTCTTCAGAAGAGTCAGAGGTGCGTGGTTCAGAGGATTGGTGTCATCATAAAATTCACTGATGTGTTTATGGTTTGATAATGTTCATGGTTGATATGGTTGATTGTGTAAAATGATTCAAAGTTAAAGTACCTGGTCGATAACATAGTCTTATCGTCGTCACCACCAGTGTTAGTTGCAAAGATGTGATGGCCTTCATCATGCAATATTGACGAATGTCTCATAGAGACCACAAGGATGTACAAGGGTCGATCATTCGATAAAGGATTCAGTTTCACCAATGTCGCTTTACAGAGCCGACATGGGTCTTGAAACATTAAAATAAGCCTAAAAGACCTAACCCTATACCTACACCCTAACTCCTAAGCTATCTTTATTCATAATTGTTTACCTAAGAATCCTACACTCATAATCCTAAGTCTAAACCAATGCATTTTTACCTAAGCACTAAACCCTATTCAAACCTTTTGAAAACCCTAAGCTATGTCATACACATATGCTTAAATTCTAAGCCTATTCCTATGTTAAATACATGATATCCCTATTGCTATGCCTTGCAAAAGAGCCTTGAAAAACTTTAAGATTAATGCTACATTACTATCCTAAGCATTAAAACCTAAAGCCTAACCTAACACCTTTCGGACCAAACCTTATGCAAAAGCTTATGTTAAATATAACCTAAGTTATAAAACCCTCCACAGAAAACCGCGTATTAAACTGCGTCGGAGTTGTGAACGATCACATGAGAGGGTTAGCACTAGAGGTTAGCGCCTTGTGGTTAGCCATGACGGTTAGCACCTGGAAGGTTAGCACTTGGAGGTTAGCAAGCCTCACAGTCAGTAACTGTCGCATGTGACACGTCTGCGCAGACCGGAACTGCCGGAGGGCAAGCCACCGAGGTAACCGCCAGCAAAACAGTTTTATTACAAGTGTTCACATGGGCTATCAAGCCTCCACCCGATTAGCATAGCGGCTAACGGTTCCAGTTTTATTATAAGGTTTTTAAATGGGTTTTAGTTGTAGGAGTTAATAAATTAATGCCTAGGTGTATGCTAAGGTGTCATTTCAAACTTAAACAAACCCTAGTTTCAACCTCCAAGTCAGATCACTCACCATGGAATAAGAAAAAGGAGGTTTCCATGTATTTGGAGGGCTATTTAAGCCAGGGAGTTGAAGTGAGGAGTTTGTGCAAGTTTTGGTGAGGTCATTTTGTGTTTCAGGTGAAATCGAAGGAGGTCATAGGCAGTTTTGTTTCTAGCATTACAGGAGCATCCGGATACAAAATCCAGAATCGTAAGTGGCGTTGGAAAGCCAGTTCAGAGGGTTATCCAGTGACAGTGATCAGATTTTCCTGTGTGCAA